>PVLD010006920.1:55336-96071 GCA_004027595.1 Dinomys branickii | reverse complement strand
GGACTTTTCCACGTCTCGCCCCGGCAGCCTGGTCCGCCCTACCACATCTCCCCCGGCATCTCAGAGAAATACGCCCAGTTTAAACTTCCCAGCTGAGGTCCCGGTATTCACGCTCGCCAAGTCTGTCTCGAGCTGGTGGTGTTTATCAAAGAGGCTCGCTCCCTTGCTGCTCACCTGGTCGCCATCTTCCCCCAGTCTAACGAGATTTTAGGTTTGAGAAAATAAAGTGAGAAATGAAGCCTGTGACCACAACCATCCCAGCTTTAATTCTATCTGTGGTCTGGTCCATTTGGCTTTCAGACAGCTTGGGAAAAGAAGCGGAACCTGCAAAATCCCATGTTTCATCACAGCCATCAACATTTTAGCACAAATCTTTGGCTATATTTTATTTTTTAATTATTTTTAAATAGCACCTTTCATTGGCTCAGCTAAGCTAATCAGAGCACAGGGCAGTAAAATGTTCCAAACTTGGAGAGATAAACACTGACCTATATAGTCCAGTGTTAAAATTAACTTTGCTAAACTCTTCCCAAGCTCAGAGAATTCCACTTTGGTTGTGCAAGCGCAGCCAGAAAAAGATTCCAGGCTAAATGCTACAGGACTTCTTAGAATAAACCAAAGTCTCCAGATTCCAACCACAGGAACCAGACTTCCCCACATGGAATTCTGCAACTCAGCACTACCCATGATAGGCCTTCAATTACAGTTTTTCCTTCCAGTCATTTACTCACCGCTCAGGCACACACTGAGTCCTTGCCAGAGGTCAGCATTAGGTAATGCCCACAGGCAACCTACCCACTGCCCACTGAGGTCTCAGCCACTACTGCAGCCTGCAGGGACCTCTTCTTTCTCATCTCTCTAGACACACACTACCCTTCTAAAACTTCTGACTCCAAAAGTTTGGATGGGACTAAGCATTTGCATTGTTTTTTAAAGCACCATGAGTGCCTCCATTTTTTTTGCGACAGGGTCTCACTATGAAGTTTAGGCTAGCTTTCAACTCACTATGTACCCCAAGCTAGCCTCAAACTTGCAGTAGACTTCCTGCCTCAAGTTCCCAAGTGCTGGGATTACAGGTATGCACCAATTTTTAACCAGGGCTGTGAGCAACTAACAGAGATACAGTAGTATGTTATTATGGAATAAATATTTTAGGAAGACTTAGTTCCACACTCACCCTTTCCACATTCAACCTATGAGAAAGACCTTAAGCAATTTACTATTCTCTAAACTTCAACCTCTGCATTGAAAATGAGTTAGCATGGCTATCATATAAAAGAAGAAATGAAACTTCCCTTAAAAAAACAAAACAGCCTTTGTATTTCTACTGAATTGTGTTTTACAGTTCAGAATGCTTTTATACTCACTATCTCAAATCACACATAAAAACCTACTGACAATAGAGGGTGGGTAGAAATTACAATTATTCCCACACTACAGATGAGGATACTGGAATTAAAGGATATTTTAAAAAGTAATTCACTGGCCGGGCATGGTGGCACATGCCTATATTCCCAGCACTCGGGAGGCTGAGGCAGGAGGATCATTGCAAGTTCAACACCAGCCTGGGCTACAAAGTGAGCTCAAGGATAGCCTGAATTGCATAGTGAGACCCTGTCTCAAAAAGACCAAAAAAAAAAAAAGTAATTCACAGAGTTAAAATGCCAGAGGCAAGAATCAATCTACGTTCTCTAAATCCAGTTCTAGACTATTTCTCTATGCAGCTGGTAAAATTCTCAAGTACTAGGTGAAGGACATATCAACATGCTATATATCTGGCTACTGTAGGACAAAGTTGCATAACTTGTTGAAGAAAGGCTCCAAACAAAAGGGAAACAGTCTTATTTCATTTGACATTTGTATTAATAATAGCCTTCAAAGGTCTTAAAGCAAAGAGAAGAAACAAATGTGCTCAGGGAATCTACGGAATATCTATAATTAGAGAAAGAGAGGTTATTAGATCACTTTCCAAGAATATCTTATAACTCTGTTTTCTACTGTTATGCTTTCAAATCTACAGAGATGCAGCTTTCATCTTGATGCTGTGAGATTTATTTTCAGACCAGGTTTGGCCACAGGTTACTCAGTTAGAAATTCCAGAAGAATGTCTGGGTCTATAGTTCTGTCACTGATTAAACTACTTTAGAATGGCCTAGTTTGTGTTCACCTACTTAGACAAGCCTGATGCAATGATATCTTTGCAATACCTCATTTACATAATTACAGGATTTCAAAGCTAAAAGAAATGGTGCGTGTCTGCTGTTCTGATTCTGATTTCTTTAGAGGAAGGTGCTCAAATCTACAGAAAAGTAACTGACCCAAAATCGGCAGCCAGTTTATGGGAGAACCAAGATTATATCCAGATATCTAGATCAGACCCTCACTGCCCCATTCACCACATAAGATTCATTGTCCTTTCAGTTCCAGGGATGTCTGAAGGCTGTTATTTCAGGCCGGGATTCTTTCTCCAAAAAAGGTTTTGTTGAGAAGTAATTCACTATTTATAGATATATACACAATAAAATTCATAACAGTACGCAATTCATTGGGTATAAAATTCACAAAGCTGAGCACACATTACCAAAATCAATTCTAGGGCATGTTCATTGCTCCAAAAGGAAACCCCACCTCCCAGTCATCACTTCCTAGTCCCACTCGCCTCTCCCGATCTATAGTCTTGGCAACCATTTATATACTTTTTGTCTACGCATTGGCCTTTTCCAGATATGTCATATAAATGGAATCATACTTTGTAATCCTCTGTGGCTGGCTTCTTAACACAGTATTTTCAAGATTTGCCCATGTTGTATCATAGCTCAGGACTTCATTTCTTTTTATTAACAAATACAGTGGTACCCCATTTCACAAACTTAATTTATTTTACAATTTTAGGGCAGACAGCCACAGTTGTGCTTGTCACCAGTGTGGAGTCTGGAAATGGAAGCAAAATTTTGTCAAACGCTTTGAGAACCAAACTGTTTATAAAAAGAAACATTCCTAAACCAATGTACCACTGTAATATTTCATGGTATGGATATATTATATCTTATTCATCTGTTCATTAGTTAATGAATACTTGTTTCCACTTTTGGGTTATTATGAATAGTGCTGCTGTTGTGAATATTCATGTACAAGTTTCATATACAGACCTGTTTCTCTTTGGTGGAACTTCGAAGTCATGTGATATTCCTACATTTAACCTTTTAAGAAACTGCCACATTGTCTTCCATAGTAGCTGGACCATTTTTCACACCACCAGCAATTATGAGGGTCAATATCTCTACAACCTCACTCATATGTGATATTATCTTTTTTATTACAGCCATCCTGCTGCCTATGAGGTGACGTGTCACTGTGGTATTGGCTGGTACTTCCCGCAGGCTAATGACTTTGAGCATCTTTTCATGTGCTCATTTCCCGTTTCTGTATCTTATTTAGAATGACGTCCATTTAGATCCTTTGCCTATTTCTAAATTACATTTTTGGTTGTTGAGTTCTCCATATATTTTAGATATAAAACCCTTATAAAATACATAATTTGGGGAAATTACCTCTTTTGTGGACTGACTTCTTACTTCCTTGATGGTATCCCTTCAAACACAAAAACTTTTGATGATGCCTCTTAGGCCAAAATTTTATCCTCCCCAGTCTGAATCTGTTTACAAACTTACACTTTTTAATTTATAAAGCCTTCTTCCACTGTATGTGAAAACTTGGGCTGCAAGTCTTATGTACAAAGGTCAAGAACACTGGCTGATAGAGTGCAGTATCAAAAGTAAACATATACGTAAACTGAACGATTAAAAGAGTGTATATGTGTGGGAGAAGGTTCCAAGGGAGGACAGATCCTCAACCGAAGTACTCGTTAATAGTCCTCAGTAGTTCAAGTATTCAGTTCAGCTATTCAACAAATATTTGCCGTGTGTGAGATCTGCCTATTACACGTCACTATCATCTGTCCAGTCATCATTTCCTTGTCCTTCAACCACCAGCCCTCCTAATTTGCTCCTTCTCCAGGAGTTTGCTATTTGCTTAATGATGCTATTACCCACCTACCTTGATCTGTAATTGTGCAGTTGTATTTTTCTGTAATGTGAGGTACGTTCTGTAACTCATCACTGTACTTTTGATATTTACCTCCCTGTTTCAGACTCTCAGTTCTGTTTATGTAGTTCACTAACTATACCTCCCAGTTTCTAGTCACCGACAAAAGAGTAAAGAGAAAAAGAATTAACATTTAAATTCCTTAGTGTGGAAGGCCCTGTACTAGGAAATGTGCATGCAATCTTCAGAACGCCCCTGTGAGAAATTATCTCAAATTGAAAGATAGGACAAAAATTTAAAAAGAGAAAGACGGGACACGAAAGGTCAAGGTGGTTAACTGACACACCGAGATCACAAACTGTAAGTGATGAACCAGGTCCATCTGAATCTGAAGCTAGCGATAACTATCTATAGGTAGTCAATTTCTTCGGCACACCACAAGAGCAGGGCTCTGCAAGCAAAACTAAGAACTATACTTCAGATTAACAGTGACTTAACATTTTGGGGGTCAAAAGCCACCTAACCAGGTGGATACCCAAACCTCAAATTTCCACTACCTTTCTATAAAGATGCCAGTGATTTTTCAAAAGTGTTTTAAAACATTGTCTACTCTTCTAGAAGTAGTATTAATAAACAGGAAGTGAGACTGCATAGTGTAACTTACTCGTAGTGAACTCATGGTGAGTCTTAGTTACCTCTGCTTCCTTTGCTCAGCCATTCTTTGGTATCCGTACTGATATTTAATCCCCAAATCTGAATGTGAGGATCAGGAGATATGAATGAAAGAGAGACCATCAAGAATTTGGAAAGAAGGCATTCCAAATAAAACTAATTTGGGGAAAATTTTTCAAATAAAGACATTTCAAAATTCCTTACGTTTTGCAATATCATATAGTTGAAGAACTTAAAAAGTGAGTAAATAAGTGGTTTCAGGTTGTCTAAAATCTGGCAAGAGCATAATTATTCTCTTGGAATTTTGTTCAGCTGTAGAGTACAACACATCTATTTTCCAGAGGTTTCAGACACTTTAGGAAGTAAAGACAGAGGAAATATTTAACACAATAAAAGGCATGCAGGAAAATTAAGTCTAGGAAGGACAGCTCTTTTATCTAAGTTACAAATAAGTTTTTTGTTTTGTTTTGTTTTGTTTTCAGCATAAACATGATGGGAAAGAAACAAAATACTATACTTTTATCTCCAGGTAAGATGGATCGGTAGAATCGGTCCTTCTTTTTCTTCTCCTCTGGGTTTGGAGGCAGAGGTTTGGAACCATGGTTTAGGGTTCCAGTGTCTTTGCTGCCAGCTCCAATCATAGTGCTAGTGTTTCTCATGGGAGGGGCTGGGGGCTTGTCTTGAATGTCCAGGCCGTTGTTTGACATTGTCACCACCAGCAGCAGCAGCAGCTACTAGAACCAGAAGAACATAACTTTAGTTATTTTTGAGCCAAAAAAAAAGGAAATACATGTAAAAAAATGTTAAGGATTTCAGCTTATATAGCCCTTCCACTTGTGAATATTGCTAACCTAGTCACTCAAAAACACTCATAAATGCCTACTGTGGGCCGAACACTCCTGAAAATTCCTATTGTTTTGACTCTGTTCCCATATCTGAGACACTGGAAGATATAGTTAACCACCATGATGTAGCTGGAAAGCAGAAATTTGGCCTAGAATACTGCGTGAGAAACCTAATAATATTTACTAGCTTTAAAGAAATGCCTGCCCCAACCTGCTGGATTTCACTAGTTTAGCTATATGAACCTTAAATAAAACTGCTAACAGCATTCCACACAGTAAGTTCCCCTACAGCCTCTAACTTTATAACATGAGGTAAGTTATACTCTTCCTCTCTGCAGTGGACTATATTAAGGGCCAGCAAAAGTGCTGCTTCTGTAAATGGTTCTATTGGAACTCGGCCACATTCATTCATTACGTTGTCTATGGCTTCTTTTGCGTACACTAGCAGAGTTGAGTAATTGCAACAGAGATTACAACACTTACTATTTGGCCCTTTACAGGGAAAGTTTGTTCCCTCTGGATTATACTGTCTCTCTAAGTACATCCACTCCCTAAAATTCTATCTTGCTCTAAAATGGTCAGTGTAATAACCACATTGCTTAAATTACTGGCAATCTCCAATGCTTCGGGGAAACAGAGGAATAAAATATAAAAGAAAAAAATCCCTATTACATACTACCAATAATTTTAATAAAGACAGATACTACCTAAAAATAAGTAATTGTCTTTAACAATGAATAAACATGTACCCAGAGTTTACAGTTCCTCATTATTCATGCTACAGTAGAAATTACATCTTTCATCATGTTTGTTTTGAATATGAGCTGCTTGGAATTGAACACAGCAGTGCTATAGAGATTATAGCCTCCAAAAATAATCAGCATAATAATCACCGAGAACTTCTTAGAAATTTAGATGCCCTGGCCTGACTCCTCTCACCTTTGACCTGGGATGGAAAAGTTAAGGACAAAATTCTATATTCTGAAAATTAGTGATTCCAATGCCAGCCAGATATGAGTACCAATGTTTCAGAAATCAATTAATTAAAATGTCATAAACAAAATGCGTAACTGTCCTTATAGTATTTTCTAATAAATGAAGCTATTAACTTCCTACATCTATCTTTTTCCTCAATCTTTTCTCCAGGGGCTATCACTGATCTCAAAACATACCATTCCTTTACTTTTTAAAGAGCTTCACTGACACATCAGAATAAAAGCTTACATTCTTTAGCTTCTTTTAGATGCCCCCTATTACCTGACCTGGCCAATGTATCAGTTTCATTTCCATCCTACTGCTCTCTCTAATTCTCCCTGAACTCCAGTTACACCAACTTTTCTAACTTCTTTAAATATGCCATAGCTGTCACACCCCCAGTCCTTTGCGTAATTGTCTTCCCTGCCTAGAAAGCCAGTTGCCCGATCCTCAACATGTGAGCTCATGCTTCCTTCAGAGCTTAATTCTGTGGCCCCTTCCATAAAGCCTCTGGAAATGTCCTGACATCCTTGAAGGTAACTGTCCCCTTCTTTACATTCCACGGCAATTCCATTTGCAGGTTAGTAGATTTCTTTTTACTATGTCATAATTGTTTACTGGTATGTCTTCCCCAAGAACCAGAATGTTCCTCAAACACTGGGCCAAATATTGCCACCACCTTGCAACAGTGTCCTATACAGTATCTAACTATGGCGACTTGATAAATATTTTCATTAATACAGTTTGCAAGAGGATACATACTTTTAATGAATTTAGTTGGAGAAATGAAATCATCAGTCCTTCACAATCTAACATGGACCTGCCTTGCAAGCTAAGCCACCATACCTAGAAATAGCCTGCATTCAAATTATGCCCCAGAAATCTTTATTCACCTGAATTTGCCAACTATGCTTAAAAAAAAAAAAGAAGCTTTCTTCTTCTTTTCTTTTTTTGTTCAGCAGCTCAAACCCTGGGCCTTATACATGTAAGCACTTAGTCTACCACTGAGCAATACTCCCAGCCTGCTACATATTCTTAGTTTTATACACACACACACACACACACACACACACACACACACACACACACACAGAGCCATGTTTCATGTCATTGATTTCTCCTTTCTCTGACTAATAAAAATCTTACTTTTGGGGGTCTTTTTGTTTGTTTTGAGACAGGGTCTCGTTCTGTAATTCAGGCTGGACTTGAACTCACTATGTAGCTCAGGTTGCCCTCGAACTCATGGTAATCCTCTTGCCTAAGCCTCCCGAGTGCTGAGATTATAGGAAAGTGCCACTACACCTGACTCTTATTAATCTTTTTAAGGTCAAACTCAAACTGCACTTCTTTGTGTAATTCATCCTGACGCACCTTTAGCAAATGAACTCCATCTTATTTTTTCTTAAAACAAAAAAAATCAAGCAAGCAAGAGTAATTTTGTTCATCTACATTGACTTCTGACTACTATGATTTTTATCCATTTCTTCCAGATTCACTGCGGAAATCTGCCCGTGCTTTCCTTCCCAGGCCCAATTCAGGTCCTCCAGCTCCTCCAAGAGCAAGTCTAGTGTCTCCGTTCTCAAGCATGTACCACTCAGGGCTCCCTGTTCTAAAATTACACTACCGCAGCTACCTGACAGCCTAATCAAGTCCTTCTTGGTCTCTCTGGTCTTTCAAGCAACAGCCTCCATGAACACACCTCCCTTCAGACCCATAACCCAATAAAGGCATCACCAACCTTTCTGATATAGGCTTTTTCTCCATTTCTGGGTTTGGTTTTTTTTTTACTACATTTAGAGAATTCTCTGGGGCAAAGATTCATTTTCAAAGAGATTCCAAATTACTTATAACCAAAAACTGTTGAAATCTAATGTCTGAACTTTTTTATCACATCCCGTCCCAGGTCATCATCTCGCCCTTGCCTAAAACCCTCCAATGACAGGAACCTACACAGTGACACCTCAATTCTTGAACTTAATCTTTTCCACAGTTCAGGTCACAAACCAATTTGGTTGCAAACCAAATCAAATTTCCCCACAAGGTCAAAATTGAACCTAACCACTGAACTTGATTAAGTTTGTGACCAATTCATTGCAGCCAGAATCATGGACAGAATTAAATTCACTTGTAATCAAGGTACTGCTTATAATCGCAAAAGCCAGCCTATTCCACTTTTTGTCATCTCATTTAAAGAGTGCTGGCCTATATTACACTCTATTTATCTCTTACTGCACTGCAATTATTTGTTTACACTTTGCTACTCCTTCCTTCCTCTCCTCTGCCAGACCACACACTACGAACTCCTTCAAAACAAAGTTCATAGCTGGGCGTGGTGGCGCATGCCTGCAATCCCCACCCTCAGGAGGTAGAAGCAGAAGGACTGCGGTGAGTCAGAGGCCAGTTCAGACTGCACAGTGGGCTCAAGCCTCGCCTGAACTACACAGCGAGACCCTGTCTCAAAACAGAAAAGAAACAAAATCAGACCATCATTCACATCTTATGTATATCTAAATCCCCAACTTCAGGCCTGGCACAGACCAAGTAATCAATAAAAATGTGTTGAATGAATGAATAAACAGAAAAAATAAATAAACAAAGAAAAACATTACTTCCATCTGTTAGTCCTAAATCCTATCTCTTACAGCTATTCAGAAACACCTATTACTACCCTGTTTCCTGGCTGCCATGTGGTGAATCTTTCCTCCACCACGCTATTTCTCCCTTGGAGGCAGAGATCACTGAAGGTCCCACTTGAGAGCTGCCCATAAAGAAGTATTTGATTGAAAGAAGAAACTACAGGGGAAGAAAATACAAATTGCAGCCTTGGCATCTGCTACAGAATCTGATCCTGAAAGTAATATAGGTTGTAATACTTCCCTTGGGCTTGCTGCGTTAGAGAGGGTATAAATACGTAATATATTAAGGTTCTCTTGTTGCTTATAAGCATGAACGAAAATGAAAAGAACAGGAGCTGGATTAGAATAAGGAAGTAGGTAGAATATTAGCCTCACGTGACATCCAAACTTAATTGTATTTTTGATCTCAGAAAAACCACATAGGCACTAAATCTTATTTTCCTTTTCTGCAATTGAAGGTATTAGACTTACTGTGATAACTTTAAAAGTGGCAACATATAAAATTAATTGTATTAGGAAGGAGAAAGCTACTTGAAAAATTTGGCTGATTTATACAGTTTTTAATTAGCAGAAGTCAATGGAAGTAGTTCAGAATATTTATAAACAGAAAATATCATGTGAAATAGAGTGAGAGTTGTAATGAATTATCACTGGATCTTGGGAACAATGATAAAATTAGTGCTAGCTATCCATGTGAAAAGATTCAGTCTTGGCCCTTGTTATGGTTTGTGTCTAGATGTCCCCCCAAAACCTCATGCACTCATGGGGCAGGCTTTTAGGTTTGTGATTGACTCATAGTCCAATACTGGGATTATGGGTGTGAATGCTACACCCGCCCTGGGGCAGGAAGCCTGCGTACAATAGAAGGGAGGGAAAGAGGCTTGCTTTCTCTCCTCCCTTTTGCCCCCTTTGGCTCTTGTTGCTTTTGGTGTCTTCCACCATGAACTGTGGCTCCTCTGCCATGTGCCACACTGCCTTGGAACCAGCTGACTGTGGCCTGAAGCCTCCACAAACTGTGAGCTAAATAAACCTCTCCTTCTTTAATTTTGGGCATTGGGCATTTTGTCTCAGCAATGACAGCAAAGTAACCAAGACAGCCCTGCTAAGTACTATTTGTGAGTACTATTTGATGATTCACTTTGTCCAAGACAAACTTTCACCTTTAAAAGGGGGATAGTACCTATCTCAAAGCATTGTTATGGGTTCTAAATGAGAAAATATACATGCTGATTAGTAAGGTGATACTATTATTCTTGTTATAATAGCATCCCCAGCATTCTTCTATAACAAGTATTTTTATGAAATGATAAAATAGATCATTTACACTGCAGAAAAAATATCCTCACATAAATATGTTTTGGAACAGTACTTCTCTTTTTCTAATAAACAAAAGTTGAAAAAAAACCTATTACCCCTCCCCCAGACAGAACTTTTGATACTTAAGCTGTTGAGACCTCACAAATTATTTTCTCAATGTTAAACATTTTTAGTACCTTCAACCTACACTCACAAAACACAATTTTGTGCTTCCTTAATCAATGCCCTCTGAACTTACTTGGACTCTGGGTTTCTATACTACTTCCCAATTTCCCTGCAGCCCTTCAATAAGCCCTTTCCGACCATTTCTCACAAGTCTTTTCTGATTTTACACTGATTGATCCCCACACTGGTTATTTTGTTCTTTTATTCTCAGCACAATGTCTAGCACATTTGAAAACCTGTTTACAGGAAAATGGTTCCAAAACATGAATCCTGAGAGAAGAAAGAAGACATAATACTTAACTCTTGAATAAGGAGAACAAACACATCTTAAATCTTCCCGTAGTCTCTCCAAGCCACTGGTTTGGGAGGATGTTTTTAAAAAGATTAAAAACAAAACAAAAAAAAAACAACAGTGCTTTCTGACATGCTGCAGTGTAAAAGCTAGACCTGGAGACCACATTTAAAATGAAAGCTTAGACAGCGCTCTTTTATCCAGCCTGGACAACAAAGAGATACAATAAATAGAAAGAAAGACGGACTGACCACATTTTACCATTGTCCCAAAGGCTCTAGCGACCTAATAATTTATAAGCAACTAATTATACTAAAGTATTAATTATAAATCAACTGAATGGCCTTATAGTAAATGTAGGACCAAAAGAGCTACTGCGGGGGGGGACAGGGAGGGAAAGAGGGAGGGAGAGACAATGGCTGGGATAAAGCTAACAGGTCCAGGTTTAAGTTCTGCTCCACTATTTATTAGCTTATACAATTCTCCTCCCCTGTGAGATGCAATTTGATGTTTCCTACTATGTAGTCTCTAGATAGAGTTGTCAAGAGACAATGAAGAAAAGAGAGTGATCTATGTTGCTTTAGCATGCTGTAAAAAGCACCGATATAGTGCTAAAACAGAGAGAAGGGAAAGAGGCCTGAGAGTGTGGCTCAGTGGTACAGAATGCTCACCTAGCAGGTGTAAGGCCCTGAGCTGAATGCTCAACACCCCTTACCTCCCACCTCCCACAAAAAATGTAGGAGGAAAGAAAAGGCTTTTCAAGTAGCCACTATGCATTCCATTCTACCACCTTGGATCCCAATGAATTAATCTGGAATTAATTAATTAAATGGATGAATCCATTGATAAATTCATAGTCGACTATTCTGTTAGCAGGTAGGACACTTGGGACATGCCTATAGAGAGTATATAGCTGTCTTTCTGGTTCTTTCTGCTCTCTCTCCTTCTTGGATGCCGTGAGTTGAAGGCCATTCTGCCATGGCCTTCCACTACACCATCTGTTAGCTTGGAGCAAATTGACCATGCATGGACTAAGCCCTCTGAAACTGTAAACCAAAATAAACCTCTCCTTTAAGTTGCAAGGGTCAGGTTTTTTGTCCTAGTGACTAGAAGCTAATAATACAGAAACCAGAGATTTTACGATACACATAATTAACAACAAAGCCAGAAGCAACCTTAGAAATATCTAATCTGAACTGCTGTTATTAGAAGTAGGAATACTGAGGTGCAAAGAAAAGGCAGAAATTGATACAACGGAAATAGATAAGAGCTAGAACCCTCTTTAAATTTTCCTCTTTTATTCATCCTTTAAAATGAAACTTAAGTATCTCTTTTGTGGTACCAAGGGCCTTGTGCATGCTAGGCAAACACCCTACTGCTGAGCTATACCTTCCATCCTTCAAATCTCATCTTTACAGCCTTCCAAAGGATTTTCCAACTATGTATTTTTAAGGTAATTCTAGTCCCTATGTATGTACCTGTTCTGACCTAAATGCCACTATTTCTGATTTGTGTTTAGGTCAGTCAAATATAGCAAATGGCAAATACAAAAATATGTAAGCATACCTGTACTGAATTTGATTGACTTTACTAAATGTCTACCAGAGAAGATAAATGAATTCCTGTTCCTCAGACAAAAAGCATACATACAGCATAAACATATGGGTATATAATTAAAACAAAAGTTATGTATACCTTCTGTGCGTCTGCAGATTCTTCATTCAAGAGCAGTTCAAACCAATAGATTTTTACAAAGTACTTACATGTAAGGTGCTAAGCTAGCAACCAGAAACAAGTAAATGAGTACATAGATAAATAAGTGAATAAGAACCAACCTCAGAGACTTCCAGTCTAATAAACAACAGAACTTAGAAAACCACAGTAACTGGGTATGATGGAGCAAGCTTATAATCCCAGCACTCAGGAAGCTGAGGCCAAAGGATCGCTGTGCGTTCCAGGTCAGCCTGTGCTACATAGTGTGAGTTCAAGTCCAGCTTGAACTAGACAGCAAGACCCTGTCCCAAAGAACAAAACCAGGCCAGGCATGGTGGTGGAGCCTGTAATCCCAGCACTGGGAGGTTGAGGCAGGAGGATCACTGCAAGTTCAAGGCCAGCCTGGGGTATGCAGTGAGTTCAAGGCCAGCCTGAATTACATGGTAAGACCTTGTCTCAAATCCACACTCAAAAAATACATAAATACGTACATACATACACAAAAGAAAAACACAATGCCAAGCCAACAGTGTGAACAGTACTCTAAAATGAACAGTAAAAGTCTACACACAGAAGTAAAATACTAAATTGAGCTGGAATGATCAATGAAGTTTGACCAACAAAACAAAACAGGATGTTATTAAGATTAGTAGTTTAGGCTGGATGTGGTGGAACACACCTACAATCCCAGCTACTCGGGAGGCGGAGGCAGGATTCCAAATTCAAGGCCAGGCTGGGCAATTTAACAAAACCTGGTCTCAAAATGAAAGTAAATAAACAAACAGACAGGGCAGAGCCTACAGCTCAGTGATGAAAAAAAGTAGCAGTTTATAAAATAAATAGTTCAGACTAGTGGTCTTTCATTCTGGACTGCCATACTTGGATTATTACCCACTGTGAGCTTTTTAAAACACCAATGCTTAAGTGCATAGGAGGAAGTATACTAATATCTACAATTTATTTTGAAAAGCATTTTTTAAAATGATTAATGGATGAACGTAGGGATTAAATATAACAATATACATGTCTATATACTATATAGTAGATGTGATAAAGTAGTCATATATTGCTTAACAATAGGGATATGTTCTGAGCTGTGTCATATAACCACCATGGGATATACTTATATAAATCTAGATGAAATAAGTCAGTTATTTATGGCCTCTTGATGCAATTTAGAGACACAGTAGGGCTAGGGGTGTAGCTTAATGTCAGAGTGCTTGCCTAGTATGCACAAGGGCTTGGTTTCAATCTCCAGCTCTGCCAAAAAGAAAAAAAGATCTGCAGTAAGCATCAGATGTATGACACTCGTATTATTTCATAACACAACTTATTATCAGAGTGTAGAAATATACTCTAAAATAATAAAAACATATAGTATAATAAATATGTAAGTTAGTAATAGTTGTTTATCTTCATTATCAAGTATTAGGTACTATACATAATTCCGTGTACTATAAATTAGGTTTGTTTATATCAGCATGATCCCAATAATTTTGGATGGCTCTGATGTCACTAGGTGAAAGGAATTTTCAGCTCTAGTAAAATCTCATGGGGACACTTACATATGCACTCCTTTGTGGACCAAAATGCCACTCATTATGCAGTGTTAGAGGAAGAAGAATCTAGGCAGTGAGTATACAAGTACTCACTACATAGTTATTTCCATGTTTGAAAATTTTCCTAATATAATGGTGAGAAGTGCTGCTTGAATTCTCCTATAGCCTCAGATTTAATTAGTCTGGGACAGGTACAGCACCTGGCCCAGAGAAAATGGATACTAAGTAAATGAATTTTGATGACGAAAGATGACAGAAAATGACCATTGTAGGGCATACAACAACACAGATAAGAGGGTACAGTGGGTAGAATGCAACATAAAATACTAAAGTGAGATCATGAAAAAGTGAAACACAGCAGATCACTGCAGGCCTTTTATGTTCTATACCACATATACCACTAGTCACAAAAAGGGTCCTTTCTAAGCCGTTCTAGAGCTGGGCAATAAATGTCCCGTGTTAAAAATAAAATGACACTGATTTAAAAACAAGGCTGTTGAGAGATTACAATGAGAGAAAAGAGATGTTGCCTCCAGGAAGAGATCTGCTAACCATCTGGACTGAGAACTCTGTGATGCCCTGAGCTCACAGCACAGGACTTGGAGTTTCAGACAGCCCTCTAAACTTACTAACAGAGTTGCTGTAATTCTAAGGAGCAACTTCCCTAGAAAACCTCTTGAAATAATTACCTTTACAATGAAGATTTCTGCCATCATTTGGATCTTACATTTTAATAATTATAAGTAGCAGATCACATTTTGGAGTTTATAGAAAACCTGTAAATGTATTTGGAAGGTACCATTTTTCTCATTCATCAAAACCAATATTTATCATTTATTGTTTATCAAGCTAGGCTAGGTGCTGGAATCAACAGGATGCAAGTCTGAGCAAGCAAAAGAGATGCTGTCAATAACCTAGTGGGCAGCACAGGCAGGACCCTGAAATGTCTGTGTGGTAACAGAACCACTGTATCTCACTTCACTTTTGCCTCTAGAGGTAAAGGAAAAGACTAGATAACCACTAATATAATCTCAAGATAAACCTTCGGGCCATTTTTATAAATGAAAGATGGAAAGAAAGAGAAACAAATAAAACCTAGTCCACACATACTTCGAATAACCCAGAGCAGCTGCAACTACCATGACCAACACTCCACTCAGGAACAGGGAGCACTGTATGCCCTTGACGCCTGCTTATGAGAATCTGATCTTTAATTAAGTTGTGCCAAGAGGTTTTCTTTGGCAGGCAACTGGAATGCTGCCCGCTTGAATTTGCTGAGGGATGTCCTTCTAATGCGTCAAAGACACTCCCACTATGCAGCCTCCAACCACTCGCTCAGATGGCTTAGCAACAAGAAAGTAACTGCTAGGGCAGTAGAGAAAGAAACTATAGGTTGTTTTTGAGCTGTTACAAAAGTAATTTCTGATCCTCGGTTGCCTCTTAACATAAAATACAAATAAGATTACCTACTTTATATAGAGAGAGTTTTCATGAGAATTAGAAAGCAGATACCCCAAAAAAGTACACAGCATACTGCCTGGCACAAAATAGATGTCCAATAAATATTCGCTTGCTTCCCCATCTACTACTACTCTAGTTTCATCTCTGCTATTTCCTAAACCTGTCTTTCCAGCTCAGTATGCTTTCATGCTCCTACCTTTGCCTGTACTGTTCATTTGCCTAAAATGTCCAAACTTGTCTGCCAAGTAGACCACAAAACCCAAGTTGATTCATTTCCTCTATGGAACCTTTGGAGAAGCCCTTAATTCTATCTTTTCCAGAAACATATGATACATATTTCTATGCAACGATTTCCAGATTCCATTCTATATTAACTGTAACCCATACTTCTTGTCCTCACCAGACCATGAATAACTCAAGGAATGAAACTGACTGTGATTACTCTCTATGTCCCCACAGCCTACCCACCTCAGACATGGTACAAACCAAGTAATTATGAACAGTTAACTTTCTGGTGCGGCCACGATTTGTTGGAAAACTCATGGAAACCTGAAGGATCCTGAAGAATCAGCCAGTTCCAAATTCATTTTATAGGAATCTGAAAGCCATAGGGGTATATACTTTACCTAAGTCCACTAAATGAAATAGTTAGTAAAGACATGTCTAATCACTGATTATTCTGATTCTCTTAAAAACACACTTGTAACATTAATTATAATCTGAGTTAGAATGAACTGTACTGTACTGAGAGGCTTCCTATAATTATGAGTAGGTCAGAAGCAAAGTGAGTCAGAAAGGACAGAGAATTTAGAGTGAGAAACCTAAATTCACTCAGGCTGATCTAGTATCAACACACACACACACACATGCGCACACCCACTCCCCTACACATCTTCGCTCCTAACACTCCTGCAGTCACTAGAGTTACTTGCAGAGACTGGCACTACAGGTCATATAGCGTACTCTCTACCATCAAGAAACTTCTCATCAGTCACCCCAGTTCAGTTATTCCCAACAGTTCAGGCAAAATTTCAAATTCAAGCCAACCATGGCAGTACATACCTGTACCCTTAGCTATTTGAGAGCCTGAGGGAGGGGCTGGTTTGAGCCTCATCATTCATGTCCAGCATGGGCAACATAACAAGACCCTTCTCAAAAAACAAAAGACTACTACTACTATTACTGTACAAGCCCTACTTCAAAACTTCAAATATAAGCTTCAAGCCTCCAGGCCTAGCAGCTGGTAACATGCACTGAGAAAACCTGAGGCATTTATAGTCAAAGAATGAAAAGGAAACACAAAGAACTCCTGGTTCAACCTCCTGGGAAACACTCGTCTATTCTACTGTCTCCTAAATGGTTGACCCTCCAAACAATCTATCTAAATGAACCTGTGATTTCCCACAGTGCCACACGTTACCTCAAAGGAATAGTCTCTCTTATTAAAGTATTAACAATCACAGTATAAAAACAGACCACCCTCCCTCCTCTGAAAGATGATTAGGATTAAGACAATCAGTTAGTTCTCCAGTGTCCATGTACTTCAGCCATGTATAATCACCCATACTTTTGTCCCCATCATCTTCTGTGGATCTTTTAAATAGATCAAATTCCCTACTCCTCTCTTGATGTTAGAAATCTTTCGTTATTTCTTCTGGCACTTCCCTTTCCATTTGTCATTGGCTAATTCACCTCTGCATCCTTGCCTTAGAAGAAATCTGAAACTTCTCTAGCAGCTCTCTCAATTGGAGGTTGTCTTCTCTGTCACACTTAGCCTACAGGTTTTGTCCTTAATTTTCAGTACCATTTGCAAATTATTTCTTTACCTTCCTCTTATAGAAACCTGTATTTTCTTTTGTGTAGCCTCTACTAGTTGCTACCCTACTTTCCTACTTATTATTCATTTCCTGGTGGCTCTTAAAGAATTCAGCTCCTCATTCAGTCTCTTTCTGTGCCCCTCCAGGAACCATTCTAGCTGACCTCAACAACTTCAATGCAGATCCCATCAACACCCAGCCCACTCCATTTTATGACCTCAGTTCCACGATTACACCTTGGACCTGATCACCAAAATGTACCTCAACTCCAATATCTCAGATGAGTCATATATACTCTAAACAACAATAGTGCACTTGCTCAAAAGCTTCCACTACAAAACTATCCATGAGACCCTTGTCCTTTATGTCTCTCTTTACCTAATTGTAATCCATCAAAATTACTCAAACATCAACAAGGCCCTTGCCTTTCTCTTTATTTCCAAAATTTAACTGGCAAAATCCCAACTTTGGGAGAGCTGAATTCAACTCTCCCAAGTGCTCTCCAATGACACGGCCAATGCCATAGAGAACATTACAAGACCTGATTAAATGCTTTCACTTGAAAGTTAGGGTTACCTTCCTACATAACTTCCCATATGTTTCCCCCTCGCCCTCTCCCTCAGCTGCTGAGTGTACGTTCAATGAGAAAATGAGCTTACTTTCAATGAGAAAACAAAAATCCTTCCAGGAAAACACCATTCTTACCCTGAAATCTATGTGTCTCCCTATACCTGCAACCATGTTCTCCTTCTCCCTATCTAAAGTAATTCTCCCTTACTCCTTCACTAGTACTTCTTTTCACCAGGAATGTTCTCTTTTGGTTACTTGATACATTTCCTGTTACCTTCAGTCATTTGACATTTGACATTTATTGTAAATCTACAATGTTTCAGTACTAATCTAATTGAATAAGACAAAATTTCCATGCTGATGGACTTTGTAGTATAGAAAGAGAAGCAGACAAAGAAATAAGTAAATAAATACACAATGTGAAGTTCATATGTCTGTGTGACTGACTATAGGGAGAGCAGGTTGATCATGACAGGATTCTCTGAGGAAGAGATAATTAACACGGGTGAAATGAGACAGCAAATCATAACAATACCTGGAACAAGACCATTTTACACAGAAGAAGCAGTAAACGCAAATGTCCTCAGTGAGAATATACTTGCCAATAAGAATAGCAAAAAGGCCAGAGAAACTAGAATTGAGTGAACAAGGAGAAATATTATAGGAGATGGAGATTACAGATATGCCAGAGGTCAGACTGTACAAGGCCTTAGAGGCCACAATAACAAGTCTGGATTTTGTGTCTAGTACATAGAGACACTGAAGAAGGTCTGAGGATATAGGTCAATGGCACAGCGCAAGGCCCTGAGTTCAATTCCTGGTACCCATGAATAAGTAAATAAAGACAGGGAAATGTTCTGAGGAGTGATCTGATTTGTTTCAGACAGATCGCTCTAGCAGTAAAGTAGAATAGACTACAGCAGAAGAAAAGAGAAGCATTAGTCAGTTGTTACAATAATCCAGGCCCAAATATTAGCGGTAGGTACAGGGAAGTAGATCAAAGATAAATATATTTTGAAGGTGGAGTCAAATGGCTTAGAGGTTAGATGTAGCACAGGACAAAAAGGAAAATTTAAGATGATGTCTAAACTTTTGGCCTCACCAAAGAAATACTAGGTGAATATGAACACATTACGATGTCTACTATTCAAACACACACACAGACACACACACACACACACACACACACACACACAACACAGAGGCACCACTCCTTTCTCTCAAAATCCATAATCTCCTCCAAACACCACTTCTTTCTATGCGCTTCTAAATAAGCAAAGCATCTCAAAAAGAGTTGTCGATTTGAATCGTCTCTACCACCTCACTTTCTGATTGGTAAATGCCTACCATTTCACCAAAACTAGTCCTGTCGAGATCACCAGCTATCTCGACCTTGCCAAATCAATGGTCACTTTGCTGTTCTCACCTTACATAACCCTTACAAATACTCAGTATAATTAAACTTCCTTCTCTTTCAAATACTCTCCTTCTTTGGCTTGTGGGGAAGCATATTCACCTGGCTTTCTTTCGGTCTGTCTACTCTTCTCTCCTTTATAGACCCCTCCTTCAGCTATAAACCACACGGCCAAGGCTCAGGACCTCCTTTACTCCTACCCTACAGTCTCTCCAAGGTGATCTCATCCACTCCCATAGCTTTATGCACCATCAATGGTTGATGGTGGCCAAGTTTCTGTCTTTTAGCCAAACAGCTCTCTCTCAGACCCTCCATTAGACAACGCCACTTGCATTACTCTTAGGTTTGAGGTACTGATGAGCAAAGCAAGTGAGCTGTCTAATGTACAGTTAAACCTAACACATCAAATATAACTCTTGGTTTTCCCAGCCTCTGTCATGAATTTTACTTATATTTGATTACTTATTATACATCTCTCTCAACAAACAGTAAGCTTCATACAGTAGGAACTAAGTCTGTTGTACTTATCAATGTACACACAGCAACTAAATAGAACCTCACAAGAATAGGTACCTGCTCAGGAGACTCTTTGGATTTACCAGATCATGTTTCTGCCCTCAAAAAAAAGACTAACGGAAGAGGCAGACAATAAACCACCATAACACAGCATGGCAAGCAGTACTACTGAGTGCTGTTAGACTTTCTGAAGGAGTACTTCAGCGTTCTATAGGATAAAAATAAGTATAGCTGCCTGGTGTGGTGGTGCACACCTGTAATCCCAGCACTTGGAGGCTGAGGCAGGATGGTAGTTGTGAGTTCAAGGCCAGTCTGGACTACAAAGTGAGCTCAAGGCCGGCCTGAACTGCATAGCGAGACCCTGTCTCAAAAAGACCAAAAATAAAATAAAATTAAAAAATAAGTATAGCTATTAAGAATCTACTCTATAATCATTTTTCCTGTTTATATCACTCCTTTTAGGCTTTAGAGTAACCTTTCAGGGTAGATACAAATATCTTCCATTTTATATACAAACCCTACCTAGACAGACTGGCCATCAGGTAAACTAGTACATGGTAGAACAAGGATTCAAACTGAATGCAAACTGCTTTTAATCCTTTCCTCCCTCCCTTCTTTTCTTGCTGTATCACAAGGCATCACTAAAAATAACACTTTCTACTTGCCACATCTGGCCTTCGATAAAGCATGCTTGTACACTTCTTGGCCTCGATTTTGAGCATTCAAAGCCTTGTCTATTTAGCCCCCTTGTTTTCCTTTATTTGTTGCGAGCTGAACCTCAGTTTTAGACAAGTGAGTGGCATCCCTACACGTGCAGGCTACAACACCTGAGTCTTTTTCAAGGCTTGAGGAGGTATCCAGAAACAACCTCAGTAACATCTCTACGGTACTTTATAAAGCATTTTGACACTTCCATTATTCATTTGCTCCTCACCAACCCAGTGAGCTGTTAAACCCCTATGGAAGTGCAGAGGACCAGGGAAGTAAAATGTCTAGTTTAGCTACATCTGATGTCTGGACATTGTGGCCTGCCAGAAATTGATTTTAAGAAAACAGAAGGAGGAGAAAGGGGCAGAAGAGATAAGTGGATGGAGGAAAGTGAGCACCAAGTCACTCTTGTGGCCTAGAGCCAGATGTTAACAAGGACAAAATCTACCTCCTTTCCAAGGTAATAGAGTATTTGGCCCTAGCACAGTGACCCGCCACATGGAAATGTTCTTTTCTCATTTCAGGACTACCTAGATTCTAGCTGCAAAGGTAAACAGAAAACAGAATGTAATAAGCTCTCTGTACACTATATGCACATACACAGTCAGGAAATAACATGGTATCAGTAAATAGTTATCACAAGTAAGAAGACTTGGACTTAGGGCCAAACTCTGCCCCGGACTTGGTAAACCTTCCTCCTCCACATTATCATAGCTCCTTGTGTTTCCCTCTACAATACTTATACATGAGACGCTGTACACCTGACTTGCTTGTGGGAAGCAACTGAATCTGACTTCCGTGTTTTCCAGCACCGAGTTCCGTAAATAGTACAAAACAGATGATTCAGAGAATGTGCAACTACTTACCAGTCCCATTATTTTAATATAGGAGGTCTAAAAACTGCATATTTTTCATTCATTTTTATAATATAACAGGAAATACAAAGAAGACAATTTTATCAAATTTATTCAATACAAGAACCAACTGGTTGAAATGGCACCTGCCCGCATGATGCTCAGGACAGTCAGTTCGTAAACAAACACTGCCAACGCTCAGGGTGAGCTGTTAAGTGGTTAATAAGGCCACGTGGAGCGTTTTTGTGCATATACACACTCTGGACAGCGGCTGCCAATGAAAGAGCAGCCTCGTCACTCCCATCTCGGCTTCCCCTCACTCCCACACCTTGGGCGCATGTCTCAAGAAAACCTGCTAAATAGAAATAAACCAGCCCAAAGAGCTAAACTTCAGAGAGGAAGACAGTTAAACTACACAGCCCTTTTCCCACCACATCTCTGCCCCCCCCCACCCCAGCCCCAAATAACCCCGACCTTGCACAGGCCGCGCACTGTCTCCTCTTGGCCTCTCTCCTCTCCCTCCGCCTCAGCCCTGCTGTTCTCCCTCCTCCATAGGCTCCGAGGTCGACCAATTTTCAGGCCAGCACTGCCTCAGAATTGCTGGCGGGCCACTGACCAGCCCTCGGCTACTCATGTCACTGATGGGAATGTCAGCCTCTGCCCAGCCCTTGCTCTCTAGCCTTTGAGCCCCCCAATTCCTATCTCTGCTTTTCTCTACTGACCCCCGCTCCCCGAGCACACTCCCAGGAAAGAAGGGGGAGGAACAAATCAGGAGGAAGCACTGCTGACTGGCAAGACATCAAGGGAGTAAGGAGAGAGACCGGCACTCATGGTAGACAGATTCTAAGTGAACACTAAAAGCAAGGCTGGTAGGAAACAGAATGTTTGGACTCTGACAAACACCAGGGTAAGGTTCCTAAAAACTAGTGATTTACCAATGATGAGAAAGCATTAGAACCAAAAATCCTGAGAGAAAAAGAGAAAAAGCCTCATTAAGAGGAAGAGAATCCAAGAGTGGGGAGGAAAAAATGGTTATGGTGGGGCGAGAGAAAAAAGCACAAGGAGAGCAGGAAAAGGGGAGAAAGAGGTACAGAACAATGGGGAGGGCGACAAGGAAGAAGGGAAGGAAGGAAAGGAGGGACAGTCAGTGGAAAAGCTGCAGGCGGGCGGGGGTCAAGGCAGGTTAGCAGCAGTCTCTCATGAGTTCCTTGGTGCCAGATAATAAAGGAAGGAATTATAGTGATTAACACATTACACAGCCCAAAGGCCTATCATTTACTTAAGAGTAAAGTGAGTGCTCCAAAGAAGACAGCCTATTTTAAAGCAGCTTTATATCCAAGTACAGTGTTGAAAAACTGGCCAATTCAAGGGAAAAACAAAGCATTAACTTTGACCTACTTCTTCTCAATCCCCTCTCCCTACACCTAAATACCTACGCACAGCACTAAAATAAGCATCAACATGCTCAGCCTCTGTCTTGTCGGTGAAGTCACTGGTTTCTAAACAAACCAGGAAGATGGCATACAACAGACCGCCAGGGTCTGCTTTGCCCGCTGGCCTGATCTGCTCCAGTGTTGAGGGCCATCTCCACAGCCCGCTCTAACCCTTTAACTAGATCACCTTTCCAAAGACCTTCTGACAGCCAAGGAAAGCCTCGGTTCATCACAAGGAGTGCCGAGCCCCACGCTGCAGATAAGGAAACTGAGGCCCACCGAGCCCCCTAAACGGGACCAGCCCCGGGCTCCGATGTCCCAGCTCGCTCTACATCTTAACAGAGAACCACCCGCACGTCCCGGAGGCCAGCAGCTAAGCCAAGGTTCAAGAAAGCATCTCCCTGGCCACCCAACAGAAGGCTGACTACAGGCGTAGGACCCCCGAGGTAGAGCAGTTCCCCCACAAGCTCAGCTTCCCGTTTATACCCTTCTCTGGCCAGAGCTCTGATTCCAGTGCAGGCCTGGCCCTGCCTGGGTAGACTCATCTGAGGGATCCACCCTTAGCCCTTCCCTCATTCAGGGTTCCTTAAAGTAAAAGGAATGTAATACGCCCGCACTTCACACACACCCGGAAGTCGGCAGGGACCCTAAAAGAACACAACCCAGCAAGGGGAGCCTGGGCAGGGCAATATTACCTGGTGCGGGGAGCCGGCCCCGGCATCTCTGGAGATTGTTTCCGTCGCAGAGCCGCACCTCTCCCCGCCCACCCGGGTTCGCACAAAGCCAGGAGTCTACCAGCTTGGCTGGATTCGATTTGGCTGGCTCCAGCAGCACAGCTGCCCGCCCAGTTCCTGAGGTGCCGCACGCTAGCGCCCCAGCAGCGCTCTAGCAAGGAGCCCGGCAGGCTGGAGGGGAGAAGGGGCGGGGGCAGGAGGGGGAAGGGGCGGGAGGAGGCCCAGCTTCTCCTTTCTGCAAAGCGGTGGTGAGCATGAGGAGCCACTGCCCTCCCAGAGTCGGAGCTGTTTTCCTGCACTCAGTCTCTAGCAGGGGTAATTTCTTCCTAGGCTGGGCGTTCCAGGGCCTGTCAGCGTGCTGCATGAGCTCTGGAGTGAAAGACCACTAGAGCTGCCCTGTGCCTTAGTTTATGTGGCTGGGCGTAGAGGTGTCTTTCGCAGACCTCAGATTGGATTCAGGATTCTGTCAGACCAGATCAGATTACACGGACCTCTTCCCCTGACCCTCCCAAAGGTGCTGCAGAGAAAAGGTAGGTGGACCTATACCTACTTCTAAGCAAAGAATGCTGAGCAGCAGCTACCACTTACAAAGAACTCTTTATTGTGCACCATGTGCTTTATAAACCTTGTATCTATCCACAACCACGTCCGGCACTATACTATCACATATGGTATGCCAAATCTGAGGCTCAAGGAGATTGTGGTCTCATACAGGGTTTCTTAAGCACCTAGTACATATCAGACACCGAAATGAAACATGAGCTGAACAATGCATTGCAGAACATTTATCAAGCCAGGGCGAGACCCCAAAGGATGATCCCTAATAACTAATAACTGAGACACAAAAATGCCTTACACATTTCCCAAATGTGCCTCAGGAGTTCGGATTACTTCATCACTCATCCCACTTAACCAATTCATCCATTATTTTTGAGAGATGGGACAGGAACCAGGTTAAGCAGATTATCTCTCATAGGTCATAATTAGGAATTTAGGCTTTGTTTCAAGTTCGAGTAATGAAAAGACTTTGAAAGATTTTTAAGCAGAACGACGAGATCTAACATTTCTAAAAGATCACTGACTACTCAATAAAGTGAGAATAAAATTTTTACAAGATTCTTTTAGAGATACAGACAACAGAAGGTGGTAAAGATTTAGATGAATGTACGGTAAGATGAAAAGAAACAATCATATTCTAAAGATAACACTTGAGAGAAGCAGCAGCAGAGCTGGTGTAAGACAGAATGTAAAAGGTGAGAGAAAGCAGTGATTTCCGCACAGCCATGCATCTGGTAAACGACTAGGCATTCATGACCTGCACTGGCTGTTCAGCAGGTTTCTCTTCTCTGTGCCATGCCGTTTATAAGAGAAACTGTTCCTAGTCTCTGTGTTAACTGCAACATCCCTCTCTTTACTAACCTGGCAAAGAGCAGGTTAGTTTGTGCTAAGTATCCATCTTCTTTGACAGATGTCTACACATTTATTCAAGGTACCCAAATTAGTCTAAATGCAGAGGAAGTACAGGAAAAACTCTATGAGAAAAGAAAATAGCTCTTTTGTTAAGTACTATTCACGCTTAGCAGGCCCTGAGTACATACTTATTCTATCCCAACTAACAGAAGTCTCAAATTTGGTAGAGGAGACAGAATTTCCTGAAGACACCTACACTAAAGAAAGCACCGTTCAGTAATGCGGACTAGGAGATCTGCTGCACTCTGAGAACACAGCTTCAAAGTAATTTTAAGATGCTCCTTTGATCTCATACACAGTCCTTCATTCTAATTTGTACAAGGTGAATAAGAGCCGGAAACACTCCTCTGCACTGCACACGGCTTTAAGTTAAATGATCAATAACTGAATCTTACCTAACTTCCCACCCCAGGCAACATCCTCTCATAGATGGTTTTCCAGAGTTTGCTGGAACATAAGCAGGAACAGGGAACTTACTTTCTGCTAGTATTATCCCAAACCAAAAACAACAAAACACTTATATAGTTTATCAAAATTAAATTAAAATGGATCATAGACCTAAATGTAAAATGCAAGACTATAAAATATCTAAAAGATAATGAGAGAAAATCAAGATGATCTTGGATTTGACAATGACTTTTTAGATGTTACCAAAAACATAATTAATAAATGAAAATATTCACAAGTTTGCACTTGATTAAAATTTAAAACTCCTACAAAAAAACCAATGTTAAAAGAAAAAACAAGGCACAAACTAGGGTAAAATAATTATAAAACACACCTAGTAAAGGATTGTATCCAAAATATGAAGTCATAAAATTCAACCATAACCCAATCAAAATATGAGCAAAAAATCTGAACAAACACTTCCCCAAAAAGACATATACATGACAAATAAACACATAAAAATAGTCAACATCGTATCATTAGGAAATTGCAAAATGAAACAACAATGTGGTCCCACTGCGTACCTATTAGAACAAACACTGACACCATCAAACGCTGGTGATGACGTAAAACAACAGAACCCTCATTCATGGCTTACGGAGAATACAAAATGGAATAACCACTTTAGAACCACTTTGACAGTTTCTTACAATGCTAAGTATATGTCTACCAACAACTGCACCCCTAGCAGTTTACCACAAACTATGAAAACTATGTTTATACAAGTTTCCCACCAATGTTTATAGAGTCTTTATCGAAAATTGCCAATGCAGTGAGACTTAGTTCTTCCACTTATTCAGTCCAAGCTGCACTAGTTTTCCCTTCTAGTCATGGTCACCTGCAAACATAACAGGCGTGCCATTTCTTCAAATACTTATCAAACATTTATCCTGTGCCTTTGCCTATTCTAGGATCAGGGGATTAGAGATGACCAAGATATGACCTGTACATCCAGGAAATTAGCACTAATAGGAGACGCTGGTACATACAACACTAAAATTTGTAGCACTAGAAAACTGAGTAAAAATAGGATGAGGTAGAAGGAGCAACAGCCTACTGCACAGAACTAGGCAGAATCACTAACATCGTTAGCAGGAAAGATCAAATTCAGACACCTATTTTAGGTTTCAGTTCTCAAAAACCAAATGCTGGCTTGGTTGTCAAGGCTGACTGTACTGCGTCTCTCAACCTTAGGTGCTGCTAAAGGAAACTTAGCTAAATTTGACTCCCTGTGATCAAACACGAGACTTACGAAATCGAGGCATGCTGGTAAGCTGCCAGCAGTTTCATTTATTACTAAAAGCTAACAACTTATAATCAAGGAAGAAACTATTGGCTAAAAAAATAAAAAAGCAGAATCAAAGGAGGCAGTAGAAAGAACTGTAGAGATGAAGCTGTACATTCAAAGAAAGAAAAAATTGTGGAGACAGCAAAGGACTTGCTGAAATGCGCATGAGTTTACAGTTAACTTGTTTTAAGCACAATGGCGCCTTCCATTCATTGAGTCCTTCAGTTTACAAAGCAAACAATTCACAAATTATATCTATGGACTTTGGAAAACACTGTTTTTTCTATGGAATGTTTCTTTTTTTTAGGCCTAACCAGGCCATTTAGGTCACATATCTGGACTCTCTAGGCATGTGAGTTGGAATGCATGTTAACTCTACTATAAAAGGTAATGACAGATCTTAATAATTAAAAAATTTGGTATTGTTTAAAGACTACCTAACTGGCTTATCTATACAACTGAACACTACTACAGTATGATTAAAATGGCCAATGGATTTGGAAGTAGTTGCTTCTATTTAATTCTTTTGCAACCACAAGAATAAACAATACATTTACTAAATGAAAATTATAATTTTCTGATACCACCAGATAAATGTATAAGGAAATTAGTCAACAATGATTTTTTTAAATTTTAAAATAAGTACCCAAAATGCTGTGTGTGTATTGGGGTAGAGGGTGCCAGGAGTGAACCCAAGGCCTCATGCATGCAGGCAAGCACTCTACCACTGAGCTTAGTGAGATAAGATCTTACTAAGTCGCCCAGGCTGGCCTTGAACTTACATTCCTCCTGCTTCAGCCTCTCAAGTAGCTGGGATTATAGGCATGTGCCAATGCACTCAGCTTGCCATTCTTTCCTATAAGAGGATGGCAGGGCTACTTTCCCATTAAGGACACTTGTATAAGAAATAGTAACCCTTTACAAAAACCACAGAAGATCCAAAAAGTCAGAGTAATCGTGACCAGAAAGAACCGATATGGAGGTATCACACTATCAGATTTTAAATATATTACAAAACTAAAGTGATCAAAACAGGATATACTGGCATAAAAACAGATATATCAACTAATGGAATAGAACAGAGAGCACCGATATAAATCCACATAACTATGGTAAACTGATATTCAATGAAGATGCCAAAAGCACATAATAGGGAAAGGGCAGTTTCATCAATAAAGGGTGCTAAGAAAACTAGGTATCCACATGCTGAAAAATGGAGCCTATCTCGCCTCTTCAGAATCAGCTGCAGCCGGGCGAGGTGGCCCACACCTGTCATCCCAGCTGAGGGAAGAGGGCCGCTGTGAGTTCAGGGCCAGCCCTCTTTTGGGGCTACAAAAGAGCTGAAGGTCAAGCTGAACCGAATAGGGAAACTCTTTTTCTCAAAAAGACAAAAAAAAACAAAAGACAGAGAATCAGCTGAAAAGGGATTCACTTAAATGTAATACCTGAAACTATAACATCACTAGAGAAAACACAGTGGGAAAGCTCCCAGAGTTGGTCTGAGCAGAAATGTCTTAGATATGACCCCAAAAGCAGAGGAAAGCAAAACCAGACAAAGGGGATTCCACCAAACTTCTGGACATCAAGACAAATGGCAGGGTGACAAGGCAACCCTCAAAGGAGAAAGTATTTGCAAATCACACACTGGGTAAGGGGCTAATATCCAAAGTACACAAAGTACTCAAACTAATCAAAAAAGGAAAACAAATAATCCTATTTTAAAATGGACTAAGATTTTAAACAGATATTTCTCAAGCAAAGACACACAAATGACCAATAGCTAGAGAAATGCAAATTAAAACCATAATGAAATATCACCTCACACATATTAAGTGCAGCTATTATAACAAAAGATGAGAGATGACAAGTGTTGGCGAGGATACGGAGAAAGAGACCCTGTGTACACTCTTGGTGGTATTACAGATTAGTACAGCCATTCTGGAAAACAGTACGGAGGCGCCTCAAAAAACTGAAAACAGAATTACCACATTATCCATGTAGATCCTGCTTCTGGGTATATACGCAAAGGAACTAAAATAAGTAGGTCAAAGAGACACCTGTGTCCCCATGTTCACTGGAAGCATTGTTCACAATTGCCAAGAAGGAGACACAACTTAAAATGTCTACTGATGGATAAAAAGTAAATTCTGTCATTGTGATAACATGGACGAACCTAGAGACCATTAAGTTAACTGAAATAAAGCCAGGCACAGAGAAACAAACACTGTATGCCTCACTTACAGATGGAATTTTAAAAAGTTGGATTCACATGCAGAGAGAGTAGAATGAAAGAATAGACAAGAGGAACTGGAAAGACTAAACAGAAACTACCTAAAGCCCTAAATATCAGGGAAGAACACGTGCAAGGAATGGCTTCAAGAGTGGCCAGTTCTCATCTCATCGTGCCATAGAAATAACTGTCTGCCCTTCCAGAGAGAGAGAGAGAGAGAGACATGGGGGCGGGGAGGAAGAAAGGAAGAAGGAAGAGGGTGACAAGGAACAAAGGAGAAAGGGAGGGAGGGAGGAAGGGAGGGACGTAGAACTCTGTAAGAACTTTACAAGGCAGGCATGGCTGCATCTGCCTGAAATCCCAGCACTGAGACTGAGGCGGGAAGAGTCCAAGCTCAAGTCCCACATGGGCAACTTAGCAAGATCCTGTCTCAAAATTTTAAAAAACAAAAATGACTAGGAATGTAACTCAATGGTAAAGTATTCCTAAGTTTGATCCTGGGGCGCGGGTAACAAGAATGAGAGAACATTACACTAATAAGAGACGTCCAGTGATGAAATCTGTAGGCCGTCTCTGAGGTGTCAGTATCTATAAGCAACCAATCAGGAAAAATACAGTAACAAGTTACCACCCCATCATTTCTCCCTCTGCCTGTCCTTTGAGACATAGCTCAAATGTCAGCACCATTATGAAGGCTTTCCAGAATCCCTCGAGCAGAACTAGTCATACCTTCTTGTGCCGCGTAGAGTGGTCTCCCAAACATACATCCCAATTTAATCAAGGTATTTGTTAATACTTCTTTTCACCTATAAGTTAGTAAGGTGCTGTGCCTCTTCATTTATTACTATATCTTCAGCCCAGATTAATGCAATTTCAATAAAACACAGGCACTATCACACATTTCTATGGAGTTATACTGTGCAGAGAGCAGATACATTTCGAGCTCCTCATTTTCATTCTTTCATCCTACTCTCTACTCCTGCGAATTTGACTTTTTAAAATTCCACATGTGAGACATACATATGTAAAACAAAATTAAAACCAAGCATGGTGGCTTTTACCTCAGACAGAATAGGGGAGGAGGACCTCAAGTTCAAGGCCAACCTAGGCAACTTAGCAAGAGCCTGTCTCAAAAATGTAAAAACTGGGCTGGGGATATAGTTTAGTGCAAAGGCCTTGGGTTCAATCCCCAGGTCTGCAAAATAAATAAAAGCCATATTAAGGAGTGACTACATTTGAAAGAATTTCAAATGGTTAAAAAATGTATTTTTTTTTCAACCGAATAACCCTAATTTTGTCTGAGAAAGCAATGATACAGCTAAACACAGTGTCTGTCTTACCACGGGTGAGCTCACAATTTTTAAACTTCACAATAGTGCAACAGCGATACATGTTCAGTAGAAACCGGAATCCACATTTTGAATGTTCATCTTTTCCCATCCATCGGTGTGTGGTATAGACACTTCTGAAGTTGTGCAGTGGCAGTGGCCACAGCACTCAGTCGGCCACATGATCGCAAGAGTGAACAATTGCTATCGTAGAGTGTGCTGTGATGCTATGTGGTGATATTCAGCAGGTGAGAGGCACTGCATGAAATACACTTTTGACTTAAAATACTTCCAATTTATAATGGCTTATGGGGAAGCATAACCCCATCATAAGAGAGGAGCATCTGTCCTAGCCACCCTTAAAGTTTGGTGTGCCCATGTAACACAGTTCCAGCTAGGAAGCTTCTAAGAATCCTGGGGCAATCATTGTTTTTGTTGCAATAGGACATAGGAGGAGTGAAGCACTAGTTCTGGTTTCCCCCCTTTCTTTCTTCTTCAAACATTCTTTCTGTAGCTACAGTGGCCATCTTATAACTATAAGAACAAAGGTTGAAAGTACACTCTAAGGCTCAGAGAGTTGAAAAAGACAAAGAATCTGGATTCTAAATGATATGGTGAGAAAGTGTGAGTACTGTACCTAAACCTGCACCAGCTGCCAATTACCTCTCTCCGTGTTAACTGAAGAGAGTTAATTACTACATTTCAAGTTGCGGTTAAGTTTTCTACTGTTTACAGCTAATGCCAGGCCTGGTGGTGCACACCTGTAATCCCAGCACTCAGGAGGCTGAGGCAGGAGGATCACTGCAAGTTTGAGGCCAGCCTAGGCTACAAAGTGAGCTCAAGGCCAGCCTGAACTGCACAGTAAGACCCTGTCTCAAAAAGACAGAAAAATCAACTGTTCACAGCAGAAAATATTCCTAATTTATATAAACAAAAAACAGGCTAATAAACAGAAAAATGCATGCTAGTCAGAAACATTAATTCCTATTAACAGTTGGTTCCCAACCCTAAATAAATTCTTTTAGTACCAGCCTGCAGAACATCTAAGCAAATTAAGACAATACTAACTAGATATGAAAGGAGGACTGTCTTGGTTATTTTTCTTGGGTGGTGAGAAAAATACCTAATGCCCAAATTAAAGAGTGACAGGTTTACTTCACTCAGTTTGTGGAGGTTTCAGTCCATACTCAGCTGGCTCCAAGGCAAGGTGGCATAACAGAGGCAACAGTTCATGGCGTCAGAAAACAGCAAAAGCAACAAGCACAAAAGAGAGTGAGCACAAGAGAAGACTCTTTCCCTCCCTTACATTGTACATAAGTTACTCACCCTAGGGTGGGCGTAGCACTTATACCTATCATCCCAGCATTGGACCATGAATCAATCACAAATTCTAGAAGTCCACTCTCATGTCTGCATGAGGCTTTGGGAGGACATCCAGACACAAACCATAACAAGGACTGAGAATACACTTCACAATTTCCTACATTCTGAACAAGCCTGCAATTACTCTCCCTAGTAAGTCTTCAAAACAAAAATCTCAAACCAGGCATGGTGGTGCATGTCTGTAATCCCAGCACTCCAGGAGGCTGAGACAGGAGGATCGTTGTGAGTTTGAGGCCAGCCTGGGCTACAAAGTAAGCAAGACCAGCCTGAACTGCATAGTGAGACCCTGTCTCAAAAAGACATACAGGGATGGGGATATAGCTCAGTGGAATAAGTGCCTGCCTGGCAAGCACAAGGTTCTGAGTTCGATCCCCAATACCAGAAAAAAAAAAAAAAGACATACATACATATATACATAAAAAGAAATCTCAGAATAATAGTATGGTCCAATGATGGCGAAAGGATACATCTGCTGCAGCATGTGTGCCACAGGTTCATACCACAGGTATGACCTATTTAAAAAATGGTTTTCAGGTTGCTCACACATGCAAAAATACATACGCAGATAACTTAGAACAACAACAATCATCAATGGGGGGCAGGTGATAAAGTAGGAGAAATTCGCACCATAGTACCAACATCTGACACTAAGAGTAGCTACTGCAATTCATGGCCAAATTTTGCTCTGAGCATCCTGGAAGACAAAACAAAATCAAAAGGAAAAGAGTGGAATTAATCACCCAACCAACACCTACTTTCTGATAAAGGAAATGTTTTGTTAAGATGTAATTATTAACATTTAAAGCATGGCTTGGAAAATGTTTTTCTGCAGACAGCCACATTATACATATTTTATGCTTTGCAGGCCAAATCGTCAGTCAGCTAATCAACTGTGCCTTTACAGCACAAAAGCACCCATAGACAATATGCAAATGATGGGTGTGGCTGCATTCCAATTTCTTACAAAGCCATGTAGCAGATCACATATGTCCCAGAGGCTGCAGTCAAGAATTATTTGATCTGGCCAGGCATAGTGATACACACCTGTAATCCCAGCACTCGGGAGGCTGAGGCAGGAGCACTGCCATGAGTTCAAGGTCAACCTGTGCTACACAGTGAATTCAAGGCCAGCTAGAACTACAGTGAGACCTTGTCTCAAAAACTACAAAGAATCCTTCAATATGAGCAATAGATTCCAGCTAATTAAGGAGAAAATAAATTCACTGAAAAAATATTGTGTGGCTTACAAGTTTGGAAAAGGCTATAGGAACATGCTTAAGGTTAACCTTCCAGAACAAAGCACAAAGCTACACAGAAAACCTAGTCCACTGTCTTAGTTGCTTTTCTCTCATTGCTGAGACAAAGTACTTGATGCCCAAAATTAAGGGAGGAAAGGTTTATTTAGCTCACAGTTTGTGGAGGTTTCAGTCCATCATCAGCTGGATCAAAGGCAGGGTGGCACATGGCAGAGGGCAGCAGGTCATGGCGGTGGGAAAACAAAAGCAACGAGAGCAGAAAGGGGAGGGCAAGCCTCTTCCCCCCTTACACTGTACACAGGCAGAGCACCCACATTCCCTGTCCCAGCACTAAACAACAAACCAACTGCAAGCTCCAGATTTAGCTGCCGCCTAAAAAGCCTGTCCCCCGTGACCAATGAGCCTTTGGTGGGAGGGTTCCTGGACACAAACCACAAGATCCGCTAAGCTGTTTCTGATCACTAGGGGATAGGAGGGGGATCACTGCCATTTCTGGGCCAAGAATTCAACTTCAGTGCAAGAGCTACTCACACCGATGCCACTCCAGTGCCAGGAACTCAATCTTGTAGGTGATGCTACTGCCTCTGTCTTCATAAGGAAAAAATTTGTTCCCCATTACTTTCTTTTCCTTTCTGTCTTTAGGTACCGAATCCAAGTGTAGTATGGGCACATTGGGTTGGTAAAACCTAGATCACTGCCTGTGCCCTCAAAGCAGGGAAGCTGGGAAGAGAATATCCACATTTTTATCTCCTTTAGGGGATTGCATCTTTGCCCCTAATGAGACTCATAAAATGGAAAATACCAAATGCCATGCAGTAAACACAAATTACACCCTTTCTTCCCATAAATAAATTATTTTTAAAAAATTTTCTGCCATGGCTGGGGGTATAGCCCAGTGACAGACCATGTGCCTAGCATGCAAAGTTCTAGTCCAGTATATCATAACTAATTCTAATAAACTAAAAATGCTCTTATCATTTCCTTAAAAAGGGAATACAAAGTCTTATTTTTTACTACATCCTCATATAAAAATTCTGAGGAATTCATCCATTATTTGTTTACTAGTCTAAGTCCAGACAGGTACAAGTAGAATTTACCTGAAGGGATTTACCCGCCAGCTCTCTTTAAAAAAATTAGCATTTTACAGATGAGAAAAAGGAAAGAAAGGAGCTTATTACTTATCAAAGATTGCAACCTTAGTAAATACCAGAGCTGGAATTAGAATTCAGATCCATCCTAAGTGTGCTGCTTCCCAAACAATTATAGAATGTTAGCTTTTATTCTTCATTTCACTTACTATTAAGCTTGAGTATATTTGGTCTCTTAGGCCAAGTCAAACCAGCAGTTAGCCTTATAGGTAGGTATACCATGACCTAATTCCAGTGGAAGCAAAACTGAGTTTGTATATGAGAATACACTGATACCTGATCTCAATTTTAAAATTATTTTTAACTATACTGGAAATCTGACAAGAATTGTAGAAGTGAACACCCCTTTTTTACCACTCACTGCTATGATTATGAAACACAGAACACCAGGCTTTGAAATCAAACAGTTCAAACTTAGGACGGAAAAGAAAGCCTGGACAGAGGCCTGGAGGAATGAATAAGCAAACAAGAGAAGTTCAACATGCTGCTATAGTAGGACTAAGGGGGGTTGGCAGGGAGACCTAAAAATTACAGTTTTCTCTTTTTCTTCCTCCTCAAACACCTCCACATCCTGCAAGGAATCTAGTCCATGAGGCTTCCATTCTCCACGGCTCATCTCCTACACAGACAGGAGCAGTGCAGACTAAGCCACCCAGTAGGCATACAGCCCTCCTTTGCCTTAGGGCCTCTGCAAAGACAGGCCTAAAACAAGCTGTCAGGTGACACATGCCGTCATAATGCAGCCTTAAGAACTCATATGCCTATAGCCAGGAATTCTTGTCTTTGGGAAAAAATATAGAAAAAAACATTTTAAAGACCTCTGTGGAACTTAGAAAAATGATGAACCATGTGACTACATAATTTTCTCAGAAAGAGCTCTGACACAGGGTAGACATTTAAACCTGAGGGTACCAGGGGCAAGACCCTTCCCTGCAGTCAGAGCCTCTCAGCCCTCAGGAGGCCTACGAATGGACTCCAAAGGACAGCAACAGTAGATTCATTCCCTTGACAAGTTCCATCAGGCTTCCCTGAGTGTCTGTGAGATGTGATACTACTATGTTGAGTGCATTTAAAAAGCAGCCAATGAGCCAGAGGCAACAGATACACAGAGAAAACCATGAAACCAAGAAGAACAAAGTAAATATTCCATAAAAAATAGGAAAAAAGGACACTGCTTCCCTTTATTAATACCATTTCACGGTAAGGTCCTAGCATCCACACCAGATGTGAAAGACCACCTGAATGACTCACTGAAGGCAGAGCAATTGTCTCCATTTTGGCCGAACCTGGCCCTATTTCCATGTACTGACATGGCAGAGCTGGCTAAGACTATTCTTTATCCCTTCAACTGGTTTTAAGCAATGGAAATTGGTCCGGCTGAGGTGCTGAAGCAAAGACAACAGAACAGTGTTTCCCTGCCTCAGCCGGTGGACTCCTTGGCTTCCCAAAACTATCAATATGCCTTAGGGTCTTTATTCTCGCCATGGGTTGCACTGGGAGTGGTAGATTGGAATTAACTTGCTAGAATTCCAATAACTTCCCCATGGAATTACACATATAAACTTCCTGGGCCACGATAAGGACTGGCAAGGTCTCTCTATAACCAGACACCTAAACTAGTAGTCTGAGGAATTTTGTCAAATAGTAAAGAAAGAAGTTAGCTGAGTTACACAAAGAAGTAAAAGTTAAAAGCTAGGGGAGCCAGGCATGGTGGTACACGCCTATAATCCCAGCACTCAGAAGGCTGAGGAAGGAGGACTGCTGTGAATTAAAGGCCAGTCTGGGTTACATGGTGAGCTCAAGGCCAGCCTGAACTACATAGCAAGACTCTGTCTCAAAAAAATAAAGCTAAAATAAAAATAAATGAAATGAAATGTGGGGAGCAAATGTAAGGTTGAACATCCCTTATGTGAAATGCTTAGAACCAAAAGTATTTTTGGATTTCTTCTTTTTTTTTTTTTTGAGATTTGGAATGTTTTCCATATACCTAATGAGATTTCTTGGGGATGGGACCCAAGTTTAAACATGAAATTCATTTATGTCTCATATATACACATATCCTGAAGATAATTTTATGTATTTTTAGTGCACCTGTGTTTTGACTGCAACCCATCACACCTTAGGTCAGATGTGTAATTTTCTGCTTGTAGCATCACGTCAGTGCTCTAAAATTTTTGAATTGGTGAGCACAGGTTTTAGGCTTTTGGGTTAAGGATGTCCAAGCTGTACAGAGAATGGTAGCCATGTCTGGAGTGCAAGGTCTAAAGAAGAATTAGGGGGAAAAAATAGGAAAGATATATTTGGATCAGATTTTTAGATAGTCTTGAATACCAGCCTATAAAACTTGAAATTTATTCTACAAGCAAAAAACTACTAAAAGGTTTTTAAGCAGAGAAGTTGCAAGATTTCACTTACATTCTGGAAAGGTGACTCCACCATAAGTGTGAACAATAAGACTGGAAACAGAAACCAGTTAGAAAACTATGGTGTTGTAATAGTCTAGTTAAGACAAGAGGAGCCTGAGGGTGCACCATAGCTCAGCAGTAGAGTACTTGCCTAGCGTGTGTGGCCCTGGATTCCAGATGAAGGCAGCCCAACTTTGTGGTCAGAGCCTAAGAAGGTGAGCCCCTAACATGGGAGGAGGCAGGGCATGGTAACTTGTTGAGAAGAAGGAAAGCCCAAGCAAGGTCAAAAAGAACTCCACAAAAGGCGAAGAAGTAGGCTAGCATGGCATACCGCAGTCCAAGTACAGCAGAAGGAATCGATACTGGCGAGAGATTGGCATGGCTCATTGGATCAAATGCCAAGCACAGTGAAGGAGTTGTTTTGGAAAAGCAGCTGGATACAATGCTAGTGCTGAAGTCCAAGCAGGAAAAGGAGGACACAGTGAGAAGAGCCTGTCACGGGAATGACAGAACCTCATTTCCTCGCTGTTACTGGCCCTGGGGGCAGCGATAGTCTAGTAACAATGAGTGTATCTAGCAACCTGGTATTTGATGTAAAACACCATATAACACTAAGAGAAACCAAGGGTCTTTGGTGAAAGGGATGATCAAAGGCTGGTACAGAGGAAATTCATTATGAACCTAGAACATGTTGGGCCAGGAAGCAAGGAAGTGTTCAAAGAATGACATGGACCTGTCAAAAGTGGAAGCCAACTTGGGGAGCTTACTAGTCAAATTAGAAAGAATGTGAATACTAAAACAAATAGTGCTAGCAATAGTTTATTAATCATTGAATAAAATGAAGCTATGCAGCTAGAAATAATATATTGAAGTCTGGCAAGGAAAGGGTTGTATCACATAATACTGCCCTAAAAACTGTGTATTAGTAAGAGGAATAACCTCACAGGATAGAGGTGTGGCAGACACCATCTTAAGCCAGTTACTAAAGTGAACATCAATGTAATGAGACAAATCAAAACCCTTGCGACTGAAAGCATACAGTAAGAATGTGACATCAGGTTTGTAATAGTTCCTCCCAAAGAGCATAACCTGAAACCAGTGATGACATTCTCTAAAATATCTGAAACACCCAATATTCTACAAAATTACTAGCCTGTAATCTTCAAAAGTGTCATGGTTATCAAAGCCAAGGGAAGACTGAGGAGTCAAAGATATGCCACATAAAATATATGTAACATGTGATTTTGAACCATATATTTTGCTATAAAAGATAGTGGGACAAGCAGCATTACTTGAATGGGCCTGAGGATTTCTTAGATGGCAGTGATGAACCAATGCTAATTTCCTTACCCCAGTGATTCTTCTTATGTAGTAAGAATTTGGGGGCTAATGAAGCATCATGTCAGTAACTCACTTTCACACAATAAATCAAAATAAAGTTTGTTTCAAAAAATTTTAATGAAAAAGAAACAAGATGATGATCTGGAATACAGCAGTTAGCAGTGGAAACGGTGAAGGCGGACATTTTTCCAGGATCACACAGCCACACAGAAAAGTTAAAGTTGAGGGTAGACTTTGAGCTGCAAATTTCCTTTCTGCAATACATAGCTTATGGAATGCCAAGGGAAACTGTTTTCTAGGAATTAGAAGCTTATGTATCTGGTAATGATTAAATGTCAGGGGCCTGGAATGAGAAAGAGAAGATGAGTCAACCTTTGAGTCAACCCAAGGCTCAGAGGACACCAGTCTTTGGTGAGGAAGACACATTCAGAGCCTTCCCTACTTGACTGACTGACGCACAGCTTAGTGACCTCAGTGTTCCTTCTACACTGATAATAATGACTCTTACTCTAAAACTTCTTGATCTCATTGTGGCTGTCTTGCGAGTGTCCAAGTAACCAGTGACTAAATAAGTCTCAGACCTACTGCCTCCTCCAATGTTCCGATCTGTTTAGGCTGTGGGAATAAGTGAGAACTGTCAACAACAACAAATTTTACCCTTTCATAAATGAACCAGTGTGACCTACTATCAAGACCTTTCAAACCAAGGAGGAGAGAGAAGATCGCTTTATCAAAAATAAGCAAAATATAACAGAAAGAATATAGACTCAAGTTAGAACAAGTTTTGATACCTGACTCTCCCCCTTGTCTCTGCTCTTAATTATAAAGTAGGGATAACTAACTATTATGAAGTACAGTATTGAAAAAATAATGTTTGAAGTACTTATCAAAAGTTCCCCAAACACAGTAGAAGCAAACAGGTAATTCTTATTTAGGTATTATTTACTATATTATTTTATAATATCTATAACTAATTTAAACTGTTACTTGTATTTGCATTTTTTACACCATACTGTTTTGACTACATTATTTGTAACTCTATCATTAGCAAATAACTCACATCCAGGATATCATTTATATCTCATATAACCTTGAGAGTTGATACCATAAAAGTGTTATTCTTATTTCAATTTGATAGCTTGGGCTACTGAGGTATGAATACAATGAAGTGACTTGCCCAGTGCTTCCCAGTAAATTAAATGCACAATTGAGCACTGAAAATCCTCTCCAGCGATCTTTCTCCCTCACACTTATGGAAAGGAGGAAAGAACAGCACTTTTTTACTCATTCTACAGGAAAGAAAACTAAGGAACTTGCTTATGGATACACAGCAAGATCATACAGCCCCGGTCTTGATACATATATGGCAAGCTACCTGAAGTTGTACACAGAATGCTGGACCCAAGACCAGGGAACATCAGAACTACTACCAAATTGCTGGGTGATCTTCTCATTCTCCATCATGAAGTTCCCCTCCAGCATGCCCACTGATTCAGAAATTGCAGAAGCAAAGCAATGCTGCATGCAGGACACTCTGCAGGGATACTGTGAACGAAACAGAGTCCCTACACTTATGGCACTTACAGAGCAGAATATTGCAGGGGTTGGATACTAAAGAAACAAACAGGTCAATTACAACGTAATTACACTTTGTATCACACAGCCACTGCAAATAAGGAAGAAAGCTGTTGATAAATGAACATATATATCAAAGAAAATCTCAGTAACAAATCTCAGATTCCAATCAAAGCAGCTTCTCTCAGTTGTCCCCTACATCCCAAATAAGGGTTCGGTATTTTTTTCATTATGTCACCTGACTACCAGCTACTGTGTATAGCTGAAATCATGGTCTACCACAGATAAACATAAAACGTATAACAAATTCAAACCAGCTCCATCAGTTACCACACAACCTAACACACACCCCTTTTTCTCTGAGTCTGTTTCTTCAGTTATAAAATGGGAGTAATACTGCCTACTTCATAGTATTGTTCTGAAGGTTAAAAAGTATCCTGAAAACTAAAGTACCAGGCTGGGGATGTAGCTCAATGGTACAGTGCTTGCCTAGCAAGCACAAGGACCCCAAGTCCATTCCCCAGTATCATTAAAAAAAAAAAAACCTGTAGTGTCTTATCAAAAAGACAATACTAGGCAGGTGTGGTGGCACATGCCTGTAATCCCAGCACTTGAGTGGCTGAGGCAGGAGGATGGTTGCAAGTTCAAAAACAGCCAGGGCTACAAAGTGACCTCGAAGCCACCCTGAACTGCATAGCAAGACCCTGTCTCACAAAGACCAAAAAAAAAAAAAAAAAGAAGAGAATACTAAATCTTTAAAAGAAATCAATCTTTTATTCCAGCATGCTCTCAGTGAAGCATACAACAGATTCCCCCATCTGTAAAAGCAGGAAAACATCAGAATTTACCTCACAGTTACTACAAGCATTAAATCAGCTAACACATAGACAAAGTATCTAGCACAATCCCTGATACATACTTATAAAAACATTAGTAGCTGTTAATTCACTTAAACTTTCTTTCCCTCAGTTTCCTAATCTGTAGAAGTGATAAGAATAGTATTTAACTGATAGGATTTCATAGGGATTAAATGAATATGCCTGGGGGCTGGGGGTATAGCTCAGTGGCATAAGTGCTTGCCTGGCAAGTGCAAGGTCCTGAGTTCGATCCCCGGTACGGGGGGGGGGGGGGGGGGGGGG
>PVLD010006920.1:0-55236 GCA_004027595.1 Dinomys branickii | reverse complement strand
TAGAACATTGGTCTCCAGGCTTCCAGGCTGGTGCTCCTTCCATGAACTAACCCAGGGACGTCTCGGGTACACCGAGACACTTCTCAAGTGTTTCCTCTCCTTCCTCCTTCTCCCTCTCCCCCCACTTCACAAGCTGCCTTTCTATCAGAGGTCACAAACATGGCTGACCTCACTCTCTGCTCTCCCAGTTGCCTAAACTCCCAAGGATCTGCCCTGTTGAGCTCTAGTCTGGGGTTTAGCCAGGACAAACCTTCCTACTTACCTTGCCCACAGGTCCCTTTCTTAGCTATCCCTCAGTGCTGCTCTCTCCCAAGCTTAGGCAGGCATTGTGCCTGAAAAGTTTAACTTTGGTTGATGAGTGCGAATTAATTTCCTTTCTCCAGACTACAGCTCAGGGAAGGGCCAAAGGCAAGCTGTAACAACCTGCACTGGACTTTCTCCCCAGGAAGCGGCTTTAAAGAGAAAAAAAGACTGCGAATATCTTCATTAAAGAAAACAAACAAAAAGAACACAGGAGATAAGAGGACACTAAGGACTTACAGAGTACCCGCCCACACGTAAGACATTTCCAGTATTTCCCACACCTAATTCCCACCAACATTTTAAGGACAAATACTTGACTCCTAAAAAAAGGAAAACACTAAGCAAACGCTCTTTCACAGCCACTATGATAACTTTACTTCGCTTTATCTCTGCTACCAGGTTCACAGGTTAATTACTATTCCCATTCTAGAGATGAAGAAAGTGAGAGTGACAGAAGTGAGGTAATCTGCCCTAGGTCAGTCAGCCAATAAGCAACAGATCTGAAATGTATTCCCGTATCTTTTATTTTTTCTAATTCTGATTTTTAAGTTCACTGGTATATTTTAGGTATTCATAAGGATCACATTCATCACAGGAAATCTGTGAGGTATCTTGATTCTTTTTTCCCCATTCCTCTCCCTTCCCTTCACCCTTTTTTCCCTTCCTTATTTACAGAAGCTTTGTTTCCATTTTCCTTCTTTTTTAATTAATTAAATTTATTGGTAAAAAATTTTATTGGTACATTTTAGGTATATATAATCACACTGATCACAGGGAATTTGTACCTGTAGATGATGTATCTTGATTCTTGTATTTTTCCCCAACCCCCTACCTCGCTTCAATCCCTGTTCCCCTATTTAAAAAAGCTTTGCTTCTACTTTTCATCTTTCATTTTTTCTTTTCCTTTCCTTTCTTTCCCCCTCCTTCTTCCATAATCCTCTTTCCCATTTGAACATTTTCTTCCTATTTCACAATATCTATTATACATGTTGTTCTTATTTACACTTTCAGTTTCTCACACCAGAGAAACACTGTGGTATTTACATATTTGTCTGATTTATTTCACTTAAGAGTATGGTCTCAAGATGCATCCACTTGCCAGAAATGTCTCAAGCTGAGTAGCACTCCACTGTGTGTGTGTGTGTGTGTGTGTGTGTGTGTGTGTGCATCTTCTTTATCTATTCACTAATTGATCAGCATTTGGGTTTCCAAGATGTAGCTATCACAAGGTGTGCCATTATAAACATAGGTGTGCATATATTACTGTGATATGTTTTTAATTCTTTCGGGAAGATACTAAGAAGGGGAATAGCTGGGTCAAATGGAACCTCTGGTTTTAGTTTTTTGAGGACTCTCCTCCACACTGATTTCCACAGTGCTTGCACCAGCCTACACTTCTGCCAACAGTGGAAAAGGGTTCTTTTTTCCCCACAGCCTCTACAGGATCTGTTATTGGTTGATATCTTCATAATAGTCATTCTTTCTGGAGTGAGATGGAATTTCAGTGTTGTTTGAATTTGCAACTCTCAAACGATCAGTGATGCTGAACATTTTTTCATATATTTATTTGCTATTTGTATTTCTTCATCTGAGAAGTGTGTATTCATCTCAGATGCCCATTTGTGGATTGGGTCTTTAAATTTGAGAGGTCTGATTTTTTCAGTTCTTTATGCTCTTGTTAGTAATCCTTTGTCTGAAGAACAGCTGGCACACATTTTTTTCCCACATTGTGGGTTGTCTCTTTACTGTTGGTGGTTTCTATTCCTGTGAAGCTTTTTAATAAGATGAAATCCCAGCTGTTGATTCTTTGTGATAGCTCCTGTGCAATCAGGGTTTTATTCATAAAGTCTTTGCCTATACCAATGTCCAAAAGTTTTACCTAGTTTATCTTCCAGCACATTTAATGTTTCTATTTTAATATTTAGATCTTTGATACATTTCAAATTTAGTTTAGTGCATGGTGAAAGATATAGGTCCAATTTTAATCTTCAGCATGTGCACAGTCAGTTCTTCCAGCATTATTTATCAAGGAGGCTTTCTTCTAGTGAATGTGTTTGTTTGGTGCCTCTGTCAAAGATAAGGTGGCTCAGTATGTCTTGAGTTGTTTCTTCATCTTCTAATCTGTTCCACTGGCCCTCGCTTTTGTGGGTTTCTTCTTTTAGTACCATGCTGTTTATATCACAGTAGCTTTGTATAATCATTTCAAGGCAGGGATTGTGATGCTCCCTTCCTTACCTTTGTTGCCCAGAATTGTCTTTGCTCTTCTAGGTCTCTTCTGGTTTCAAATGAATTTTAGGATTGTTTTCTCTAATTCTGTGAGATATGTTGTTGGAATTTTGATTGAGATTACATTAAATCTGTTGAAGTTTTGGAAGTATAGTCATTTTCACTATATTGTTTCTTCCTATCCAAAAATAAAGGATATCTTCCCATTTTCTGATATTCTCTTTGATATCCTTTTTCAGATACTGTAGTTTTCAATACAAAGTTCTTTTACTTCCTTCATTAGATGGACTTTTTCTTTCTTTCAACGCTGTTGTGAAAGGTTTTATTTCCCTAATGTCTCTCTCAGTGAGTTTGTTATTAGTGTAAAGGAAGGCTATAGTTTTTTTGTTTTGTTTTGTTTTTGGTTTTGTATCCAATTATACTACTGAATTTGGTTATTAAATCTAGAAGTCTTTTGGTGGAGACTTTGAGGTCTCTGTAGAGTATCACGTCACCTGCAAATAATGATAATTTAAATTCTTTCTTTCCTATCCTTATTCCTTTTATTTCTTGTTCTTGTCTAATTGCTCTGGCTAATGTTTCCAGAACTATATTGAATAAGAGTGGTGACAGTGGACATCCTTGTCCTCCCTTATCTTTTAGACATCAAAAATTAAGGTCCTATGATAGTTAATGTCACGTGTAAACCTAACTGGCCACAGAATGCCCAAATTAAACATTATTTCTTGGGTGTGTATTTCAGGGTATCACTAGACTCTCTAACAGTTTAGGGCCTGAATAGAGCAAAATGCTGAGGAAAGACTAATTCCTCCCTTTTGCTCACTACCTGCATGCTTGAACCGGGCTATCTCATCTTCTCTTAAGGCCTTCAGAACCAGACTGATGGCAAATCACAGAATCTGGCCTCCTTAATTGCATGGGTCAATTCCTTATAATAAAGATGGAGAGGAATGAGGAGTAGGGAGAGATATCTTACTGGTTCCTCTTCTAGACTAAGATAGCTCTCAACTACTAAACTGCCATGTGCTTTTGCTTCATTGAGTTTCCGTGAGGGTAGTCATCCATCAGAAGGGAAATTAGCAAAGGACTGCGTAAGTCACGTTCCTGTCACTTGGACAGAACGCTCAGCTTGAAGGAGGACAGGTTTTTTTTTTCTTTTTTTTTTTCCGGTACCGGGGATCGAACTCAGGACCTTGCGCTTGCCAGGCAAGCGCTTATGCCACTGAGCTATACCCCCAGCCCTGCCATGTGCTTTTGTTATGTTTTTTGCTTTGTTTTGTTTGTGGAACTGGGGACTGAACTTGGGAGCTTTGTAATGACTATATACCCAGCATTTTTTTATGTTTTATTTTGAGACACTGTCTCATTAAATTGCTAAATTTCCCAAGCTGAACATAAACCTGTGATGTTTCTGTCTCAGCTTCCCAAAGGGCTGGTATTACAGGTATCTGCCACCAAGCTCAGTCTTTTGGGTTGTATGTATTTAATAATAAAAACTTTAATTTCACTGAGAATAATACTTTTTCATATTATATGTACTTATAAGCAACAGTTTAGCCTTATATACTATCTGGACTTTCAATAGTTGTTTTGCAGCAATATAGTCAAGAACATTTCTCTCTTAAAACCTTCATATCAAGGGTCTGGACTATTTCAAATACTGAATCGTTAACTTCTCATTATACTATTTCATCACTTATAGATATCTAACTCATAATTCTTATATGTTTATTTCCTCTCATCTTCCAAATCTGTAAAGATTAATGTTAACCAAAATCTGAATCTTATTTATATATTGCTTCTTTTATTGTATCTTCCATATGAACAAAGTCAGAGTTATGAGAGCCACTAGCCCTGACTCTTTCTGCTTTCAGTGAGATGCTCTAACATTTTAGAGGAAAGGAAGGAGCACTTTCTACTGGAGATTATCAGGGAAGACTCAACATAGGATTTTAAGTTAAAGTAGTCTTTAAGGTGGTAGAATTTCAATCGTCTTTGCTTGTTTCTTGGCATTGCAGTGGAGGTATAGGAAATCCCAGACGGAGTGAGCAACAAACCAATCAAGGACACTGAGGAGCAGATGTAGTGGATGTGCCTGCAGTCCCCGCTAGTCAGGAGACTGAGATAAAAGGACCACTTGAGCCCAGTAGTTCTAGATTAACCTAGACTGAGACCACATCTCAGAGAAACAAAATAAAAGGACTAACCATTGTTACTCCCCTACAATCTTGTTTTGAAATTTTATAACATTATTTTTATTGTGTTTTTTTTCTTTTCTTTAAAATAATCAACAAATAAATGAACACTGAGAAAAAATGTTATGTTTGGAGTTAGAAGTAGACTAGTTTAACTGACATGGAGAGTCTCTATAGTAACTGTGAATGACACTAAAAGGGCATATAGTACTGAAACCAGGTAAGCTCTTCAGGGTCTGATCAAAGACGTAGGTGTTTCACATCAAATTATAAAGCTTCTGTATTGCAAAGGAAATCACCACCAGAGTGAAGAGGCAATCTACAAAATGGAACAAAGTTTTTGACAGCTACTTCTCATACAGAGAATACCTAGAATACATAAACAACTCAAAATAATTAGATCCTCAAATTTAAAGACCCAACCCAAAAATGGACATCTGACACTTCTTAGATGAAGCACAAATGGTAAACACATACATGAAAAAATACTCAACTCTACTTGTCATTTGAGAAATGCAAATTAAAACAAAACTGAGATCACACCATGCTCCAGAAATAATGGCTATCATAAAGAAATCAACCAATAAGAAACGCTGGCCCAGTGGAGGAGGGAACTTTCTCCATTGTTGGAGGGAGTATAAACTGGTATACCCACTGTGAAAAGCAGTAGGGAGAGTCCTCAAAAAGCCAAAACTAAAAATTCCATTTGACCCAGCTATTTCTCTCCAAGGTTTCTTCCCAAAAGAGTTAAAGACATGATTATAATATATGTATGTTTGATACATATACATATATGTGATACATGCATACTCATGTTTATAGCAGCACAGTTCACGATAGCTAACCCACATGAAGGGGTGTTTATGTACAATAGAGTACTACTAAGGAAGGATAAACTTGAGGTATTTTTAGGTAAATGGATGCACCTCAAGGCCATAATCTTAAGTGAAATAAATCAGGCACAGAAGTTTAAATATTACTTCACTTGTGTGAGAAATCAAAAGTATAAAAAGTGAGTGAAAATTTTCGAGTGATATTAGGAAGCAGGCAAAATTGTTCAAATGGTAAGGAGCACAAGAGATGTGGCAGGAGGAAGGGAAAAGGGATTCAAAGAAAAAAATTACAAGAAAAATGGAAATAGAGTTTTTGTAAATGTGGAGAGGAAGAAGGGTTAGAGGAAAAGGAGGGAAAGGAGACAACAATTTTAACAAAAGAATTAAGCTGGGCATGGTGGCACATGCCTATAATACCAGCACTACAAATTCAAAGCCAGGCAGGGCAACATAGTGAGTTTACAGCCACCCTCAATTAAGAGAAAGACCCTGTTTAAAAAAAAAAAAAAACCCAAAAAATAAAGTAATACATGCACACATGTACACACCCCTTTACTGAACATAATCACTGTAAACTGCAAACATAAACTAATAAAAAAATAAAATATGTAGAAAAATTTAGATACCAAAAAATTGGTATCTGTAAGGTACCTGAAACCTTAAGGAGGAAAAAAAAAAAAGATGTAGGTGTTTTAGTGCATAGTGGTTAGTCAGTATTTTACCAAAACCAAGCTGGTGACAATCAGCATCTAAATTACAGCTGGGGAAGTTTTCTAGAGATTAGCTACCTGAATACCCAACTTTTTAAAGAGAATTTCTCCCTTTTTGAAATGTATATTATACCTGCTGTTTGTATCATGCATTAAACAATTACTTTCAGGCTGCACTGTCTTAGTTACATGTATATCAGGAGAATTGTTCCAGACTCTATACAAAGTCTTGAGAGTAAAAGATGTAAGTATCAGGCAATCTCCTCCCTAAAATGGTTTCTTAAACTACACCTCACAACAGTGAGAATACATTTTGCACTGAGACTTGGTGCATACATGTGCATGTACACATGCACATACAAATCAATAAACACAAAACTGCAGTGGAAGTTTCATAAAACAATCCTCTCTCCTTCTATATAAAATACATTCTAAAAAAAAAATACATTCTGACATTTCCTTTGGTGGATTCTATCTGACTTTTAAAAAATGCTGGTCCACCCTACTATTTTAAAGCCACAACTCAGAGGTTATGACTTTCAGTTTGAAAACAACATTGCCCTTGAGAAAAACTGACAAGTCAAAGGGAAAATAAGGGCTGAGTAATAATAAAAATGATTACAGTAACAGTAACTAACACCTCGGGAACTGTGTGCCTGGCATTCTGACCAACCCAACGTCTAACCCAGCTCTGCTGTCTAAATCAAATGTCCGTAGTTTTTTCACGATACCATACTGCCAGTGCAGTATGAGAACTTCTACATGAGGAGCACTCGCACGAGGAGTACAGTGGGGAATGAAAGGAAATGGTCAGAAAACTTTACAAAAGTGAAGAGGAATGGTCAGAAAACCCTACAAGAGTGAAGCTTTCAGAGTTGTGTCTGGAAATAGGAATGTTCCATATTTTGGCAGGGGGAGGTGCCAGGAAGGAAGCATTTTATATATATATACACACCGCAATTTTATTTCAATTGCACCAAGTTAGCATGTAGGAAATATAAATGAAACAATTACAGTAAAAATAGCAGAGAATTTTAAAAGTCTACAAAAAAGTATATAACTAAAGACGCCAACTCAACAGAATACAGTCTCTTACTTAAATGCTTAACTAAGAGCGCCTGATGCCTTCCCTAGGTGACCTTGAGCCACTTCCTGCCTCACTCTGAGCCCAAACAATTCCAGTTACAAAGTGCACAATCTGAAGTATGAAATAAACATATAATTATAAGATTATCTATAAGATTTTTCTAATACTGATTGTGCTACTGTAATAAAATATGGTGTTTTACATTTTTAAAATTAGTATCTACCCTAAATTTCTCGAAGATATAAAAACCAAAACAATAAATACTTCATATCTATGGAGTACTCACTATAGGGCAGCAGTGGTGAACTTAGGGCTCACATGCCCCAGTAGGCACGAAGAGCCCTCTCTGTGCCAAGCACGTGAGTTGTTGTTTCTAAACTAACCCCTCAGTATTCAGGTTTGACTGCAGTGTCGGCACTTTGCAAAAAATGAGTGGGTTGGGGGTGGCAGTTTGGGCCCTCCAGCCTCTGAAGGGTTCACCATCACTGCTTTGGGGATAAGTCCAGTGTTTAACATGCTCATCTCCTTTCATCTTCACAGCAGTCCTATTTTACAAATGAAATAAACTGAGAAAAGAAGCTTCCCCTTCCTCACAGAGGAAGTAGAAACCCTAGAACTTGACCTTGTTCTTCTGATCCTAAATCAAATCCTCTCCTCACTAAACCCTTAGTTTCCAGGTTTCTACTCCAAAGCAGAATTCTTATTTGAAAAGTAAGAAAACAGAGAATAGGTAAAAGATGGGTAGAGATTAGTTTCACTCAGCAGTCAATGACCTGTTTTCCATAGGTAGAGAAATAACTGTACGTGTTGAAGCAGAGAAAGACAGACAGACAGACAAAGCTGGGGGTAGGCGTCTCCTAAGCAGAAAGAGATCGCCTAAGCTACTAGATGCAACACTCACCTGAATTACTCCCATCTGTTCCAGTCCCACTAGTTTTAGCCTCCAAATGGTAAACGGGACTATGTACCGTAACACAGACCTGTGCTACATCTAGTAACCCAAAGAAGGCAAAGGCCAGCTGAGAAGACCAGCCCCTCCTTACCTGCTGAGACTCACTCAGCCCAACCCATTTCATGAGGTCTAGTCTATGACCTCCTACTTTCTGACAAAGCCCTTCACTTCTCCAGACCCAGACTCAGACTCCTGAAAAGGCTTTACTACTTTAGGAACAGATGTAGCCACTGGCAACTAACGCCCACTTGTGCCAGTACTTTTTTAAAAACAAAATTACCTAAGGAAAAGGGGGGAAGGAAAGCCTTAATTTCGTAGGAGGCATCCCAACCCAGCACTCTGCTCTTCTATCTCTAGAAATGTAGAAAGGAGGGTACCCCTACAACCCGCAGACTACCCCATTAGGCTTCTCCAGTGGCATTTTAAAAAAAAGCACTTCCTTTCCCTGAGATGTCCTTTAATACTTCCAACCACTCAATCCAGCCATTTCTCAGCTTTGTTTTAAAGCCTCAAAATCTTTTCCAATCAAATCTTATAGTAACACTAATATTTAAACAGAGAAAAAGAACTACTCTGGCTGAAATGGAGGTGGGTAAATTCACTTCCTCAAGCTCTTCCCACTTCCCAAACTTACCTCAGTAGCCTATAAGGTTCTACTTTAAAATCCTGAGACTCTGGCTTTATACCCCCACATTTTATGGAAACTTGAGGAAGACAGACCATGACTTAGAACCGGTCAGAAGTGCCAAACTGGAAGTCAAATCCACACGAACTGACTCCAAGGCTGCCAGATTCCCATATCATCACACTATTGCTTTAAAACCACTCACATGAAAATGAATGTGAAAGTGTTTTTGGAAGCACTAAATACTGGAGGCATATGGGGTTCCTTCAGCTAGTTTTCTCTACAGATAAAAGTCAAAATGCTCGGACTTCTGAGGACAGTTGCACCACATAACACCCAGTGGCAAAGAAATCCTCTGGTGTCCCCATCCTTACTTAAGTGTCTGGCTGTTTGCAGAAGCAGACATAATTAGGTTACTAACTTACAAAGGCTGCTATAGATAAATGAGACCCAAGAGACTTCTGAAGGACTCCCCGCTCCTTGCATACCCAGAAACCATCCTTTAAAAACACTGCAAAGTCTCTCCATATCCAACAAGCCTGCAACATGTAAACAAAATCAGAACTTGCTTATTAAGGTTCGCTCCCTAATAAATGATGCAGCTCGCGAAGGCCCTAAAGGTTCCCTATCACTATGGTATCCGCCTTCCAATGGTCCCTGCTTGCTGGGGTTTGCATCCTGTGCAGCCTCTCCCATCAAACAGCCCAGTAGTCTCTGTGACTAAAGGAATACAGCAGAAGTGATGGCATGTCACTTCCGAACTCGGGTTTTCTGAGAAAGTTCAGCTTCTATACTGATTGCTCTGTTCTCTCTCAGATGACATCCTTGGGCAAGACAGCTACATTTACTATCCTCTCACTCTCACGGTGAAATTTTTCCAATTTTAAGTATAAATGCCACTTCACCTTTCTATTCCTTTAGCTTCCTTTCACATTTGCTGCTAATTCAAATTGTCAGACTAAAAACCCGTTTCCCTATGTTCCTTCCCAAAACACAGTAAAAACATAAAAAAGGTATGAAACTCAACAATCAGGAGAATGAGTGCAGGCACATCAGAAGATGAGAAATTTCAACCAATTTTTAGAAACTAGATAGTGAGTAAAAGAGTAATGATTTTAAAAAGAAAGGCAAGCAAAGCTGTAAGGAAGAGCCTAAAAACTCCCTGGGCAGCAGAGCTGTGCGCTTCCTAGATAATAAAATTACTCCACATAAAAAGAATCACTGGATTAAATCACATAAAGAAATTTTCAGCCTAGAAAATACAAATCAATTTCTCATAATAACAGACCACTGAAAACAGCTACAACCTAGTGTTTTATTTTGGTTAACTTTTCATGCTACATCTGTTTAAGAGAATATAAAATAAACCAGGTACAGTTGTACATACTTATAATTACGGCTACTCCAAAGGTTGAGTCAGGAAGATTACAAACTGGATGCCAGCCTGAGCAACTTTTGGAGACCTTGTATCACAATAAAATATAAAAAGGGCAGAGGATGTAACTCAGGAGTACAGCACCTGCCTAGCATGCATGAGGCCCCAGGTTCGATCTCCAGCACTATGACAGGGAAAAAGCAGACACAGAAAACAAGGAGGCAGATGTGTTTCCCAAGGTCTAGCTTTCCGCCTTCTTTACCAACTTCAAAAAAAGCCCTGGCATTTGGGCTCTTCTTGGTAAAACTCAAGCTACTGGGATAAGAACACAAAGAACCCCATATTCCATTATATGACACTAGAGCAGCTCTGAAAACAGAGGTCACCAGTACCTGACAAAAAAATGTAACAACACTTGGAAGCAAAAGATTTCAGAAGTACTAACACTGTTTCAGGTCAAAGCTGAGCTCATCCACCTGCCCATGGTAGCCTGAGAAGCAGCTTTTTATCCTTTTTTAGAACAGAACATACTCAGAGGTAGGTGTTGTTTCATCTGCTAACCAGCTGAAAAAGATTCGTTTGCAAATGCCAAATTATAAAATTGCCTACAATTCCACTTAAGGCTCTGAAGATTCTAGGGCAGTTCTTAATGCGCAGCAATTACGTGAGTGCCACAGCTTTCTGCTCCCTCTCCCGCCGTATTCCCATTGGAGTTCTCGTCCACTGCTGCACTAAATGCAGCTATGTACTTGATCTGCATGTTTGTGATGTGTACAGAAAGAATGCTGAATTAGCAGTGAGGAGAATAATTTTAAACATAAACTAAGTATCTGGTGTCAACAAACCTGAGTTTGAATTGCCCGTTAACAGCTATGAGGTAATAAACCAGTTCACCCCTCTGGACGTCAGTCACTTCCTATGTAAACTGGGCCTAACAGCTAGGTCACAAAACTGTCGTGGAGATTCAGTCAGAATATCTATTTGGCAATTTGCATAGCAGTCGGACATTCAGTATGTTAATTTCCTTTTTTCCTCCTTGTTTTGGGGGTTGTTTTTTATTTTTTTGAGATGGGGTCTCCCTAGTTCAGACTGGCCTTGAACTCACCACGTAGCCCAGCCTAGCCTTGAACTCACAGTGATCCTCTTGCCTCAGCCTCTTGAGGGCTGGGGCTACAGGTGGGTGTGTACACCATGCCCAGTTTTCTCCTTTATTGATCACCAGTATATGCTGAGTACTTCTAACCACAAAAGGACTGACTGTTTTGAGGAAATGTTCAGGGAGTTACAGGATATGTGAACAAATAATTACAATACAATACAAACACACAGCACAATATAGGCTGCCATTTAATTAATTTAAAAGTAAATGTCCATTCCATAAATGGTGAAAAAACCCAAGAGCTCAAGATAGTAACTCCTCTCTACCAGTTAAAGAACCTAGGCTTTCTCTTCCTCTTTGGGGACAGGACTTTATTTGATGGGCTTCTGAAGTGCAACCAGGTTTGAGGAAGGTGCTTCCACCACTTCCTGAGGCCTTGCACAACTCAATTCAACCTCAAAAGGGAACACTAGCCCACACACAGGCAATGCACTTTAAGGAAACTAGGCAGTTGGCTAAAGAGAAAGGGGCAATGTGCTGCACAGCATTTGAAACATCAACTATGTGTTACCATATTAATGAAGGAACCTAAGGAATGGAACAGTTGTATGACCACTGGGTCAAACAGGTCATTCAGCTAATGATTCATATATTTTTAAAAATGAAGCCCTGAGAGGGGACAGAATAGGTAACACCAGGTCTAAAACAACACTTTATAGTTTAGGCAGGCTTTTCTCCTTGCATTTCCATAAGAGAACACAGCAAAAATGCTCCTTGTCCAATAGAACATAAAGACCTTTCATTTGTTTGCTTGTTGATTGGTGTTGCTGAGGACTAAATCGATCCTCACGCATGCAAGGCACACACTACACCACTAAGTTTTTATCCCTTTTTCTTATTATTTGTCTGAGATGGGAATCTCACTATGTTGCCCAAGATAGGCTGGATTTTTAGTGTCTAGCAATCCTCCACACCCAGCCTTCCAAGAATCAGGGATAATAGTTCTAAATACAGTTCAGGCTAAGAGTTCAGGCCCAGCTAATACTTTAAAGTATTTCTTTTTGATTTCATGGATTATAAAAAAGGAAAATTTCCTTGGGAATTGGGGCTTCCCTAGGCAAACATTAGGGACCAGGAAAATTTCTTAATATCCTCACAGCAACTGTAACTGCATTGTTATTTTTTGTTTGTTTGTTTGTTTGAGACACAGTCTATGTATGAGCCTAGGCTGGCCTCAAACTTGTGGTGATCCCCCTAACTCAACCTGCCAAGTGCTAGGATTACAGGCATGCACCACCACACTGGCTGCAACTGCACTATTCTTTAAGTCTCTGACTCTTCAATGCCTTAATCATCTAACGAAAAATATTCTGTTTCAGCATCTATGCTGAAAACAGGGAATACAAATGTGAACCTACAGAGTATCTGCCTTTAAGAACCATTCTGGTCAGGAACACAGGCATGGCAATCAATGATTATCTTCTAGCTATGAACTTCTGAGATTAAATTCTGGATCTACCTTTCACCAATTAAGGTAAGTCATTTCTGTCAGCTAATCTCCACATTCCTTATCTGTGAAATCTAGAGCAAGATCATCACTGTAACCCAAAGTACTCCTTGTGATGTACTCAGTATAGTGCTGTATTTAAAACACTCAGCAGTGTGTCCAATTCATAGCATATACTCCATATATATTTAAGGAGTTAATGATTTATATGAGATAATCTTTTGAAAGGGTAGAAAGAGAGAACATCTCAGGAGTTTTCCCATAATCTTAGACCCTCTGAGGAAATGCCATCTGCCAGATCATATACATTTCTTGTTTCCAGGCTCTCATCTACTACAGCTAGAAAACCAACCCCAACATTAAAAAACAGAAAAAGGAACCTGGCATGCCCCACACAATGGCTGTAGCTTAAGAAAACAACTGTCTGCCTAACCAAGTCTGTAAAGGGAAATCAGCAGCAGAACAGTCTAAACTCCAAGTCTCGAAACCCTGTCAGTCCTTAGGGTTAAAGATCAGAGAAGCCTGGTTAAATAAAGATCTCTCTGTACCATGGCACTACGGTGAGAGATTGGGAGCCATCAGGGATAAATGGAACTCCATGAGCCATAATAATTCTCCACTTCAGACAGACATTCTTCCAATAAAAATATACTGGCGTTATCTACCAATATACTGGCATATTAGGTGTTTAGGGCAGAAAAGGACATAAACATGGTTCCAACTTCTGAGGCATGTATAGTCTCAGAGACTGAGCTGACAGTGAGAAGACCTCACCACATCCTGGCACTGTGACCATAACTAGCACCACTTTTCCCATTTCTATTCTCCCTCCCAAGTTTCCCAAGTACCACATTTCCTCCTCCTCTTTTTCAATCTGTTTACCAAACAACTGCCCCTCTCATGTGGCCCTTCCTTGAGTGGAAACATCTGCCTGACTTACGAGTTGCTAGGGTTTACACTGGAAATCTAACAATGAAGTGCTTAAAGAGGACCTACAACCACCATTTCAAAACCACAGAGGAGGGCTGAGGATGTAGCTCAGTGGCAGATCACTTTGCTTAGTATGGGCAAGGCCTTTCTGGGTTCAATCCCAAGCATCAGAGGGAAGAAAAAAATATATAGAAAAAGGTCTACCATCTTAAAAATTTTAGAGGAACAGTTCTGAGAAGATAGAACTATTTTCTAAGAAGGTATCAAACACTGAACACCCATTATGTGCAAGGGGACCATTTTGAAAAAATGCTTTATAATTGGGTTCAGAGGCTACTACTCCCCAAACATGGCACCCTAACTTTTGAAAAAACAGCATAGAGAAGTCCCACTTACCTTCCCCTTTCTCTTCTCCCCTACAGCAGGTGATAAGACCCTCACTCAAGAGATGCCATCCCTATACCTAGAAGAAAGAAATACCTTTATCACCGAAGACATGGAGACATAAGAAAAGAATCTGAGCCAAGAGTGGTGGTACACGCCTGCAATCCCAGAACTCAGGAAGTGGAAGCAGGAGGACTGCCAGGAGTTCAAGGCCAGCATGGGCTACGTAGTGAGTTCAAGGCCAGCCTGAACTAGATAGCAAGAGCTTGTCTCAAAAAAAAAAAAAAGAGAAGAAGAATGAACAAATCTGAACAATTAGACTTTGCAAAGTTCCCTGAGCTCATTACCATCAGATCATATTCCCTTTAATCATTATCTACCTCTTCATCAAACCTAAGAATAAAAATAAACAACTTTACCTATTTCTCTGGGTCTTCATTTCCTTCTGAAGGTTCCCTTATCATATAACACTTATAGCAAATAAATGTGTGTGCTTTTCTCTTGTTAACCTGTCTTGTTATAGAGGCCTCAGTCATGAACCTAGCAATGAGAAGAAAATTATTCTCCTCTATACATTAACATCCTCAAAACAACCATCCAAGGAGCAACTACTGTCCCAATTTTAAGAAGGAAAAACTATGTTCACAGAAAATATATCCAAAATCACACAATCAACAAGATATGGAGCTGATTTATAAGCAAACTGGCCACCTCCACTTTAAAGCACCTTTTTCCACTGCATCTCACATTTTAGTCTAATAATAACCCTGTGGAGCAAGTAAAGGAAGTAACAGCATAATCCCATTTACAAGCAAGAAAACTAAGTCTTAAGGAACTGATAGTACTTTCTCAGGAACAAGTCATTAAGTGGTAAGACCATCATTTGTACACAGATCTATTGCCTTCAAATCCATGCTCTTTCTGCTAACTGCCCCAAATTCTCTTAAATTATGCTTTGCTGAGAGGTCTGGTGAAAGAACTTAATGGAGAGTCAGAAGTGCTGAGATGTGATCTTTAACTTACATAAATTGAATGCATTATTTTTCCTTGCTTGGCACTTTTCCTGCCCATAAAATTAGGATGTTGGATTAGCTCACTCCTTAAATCCCCTTAAGCTGGCTATCTAAATTTTAGTTAGTCCCAACAAGTTTATGAGAAGTGGTTGCTCTGGTTTCCTTATCATCCAACAGTAAGTTTCTAAAAGATAAAAACTATACTTATATTATAAATAAGGTAGGAAATGCTTGGCACTACAGAGGAAATTATCCATTCAATTTCATGCCTACCTTCCTCAAAATCCCTACATAGAAACAAAGGAAAGGCTATGTGCCACCTAATAACACAATGTTGGTGTATCTAAAAATATCCCAGGCAGGCCAAGAAGTGAAAGTGTGTTCAGGACAGGGTCCTTCTTCCCTCTGCTGGATTTACTCTTCTATGCACTAATCTCTTCCTAGGTGAGGACATAAGCTCTGCTTCACTTGCAGCAGACCATTTACAACTTTACATGCCAACAGATCTAAACAATTTACAAGTGACTTTTAACTAAACAATATTATAGAACAAAAAAAGTATATTTAATCCCAGCCATAAGTTTTCCCCTGCCAAGAAATAAAAGAAAAACTGCAATATATAAGGCAAGCTCCCCATCTGTCCTAGTTTCTTTAAATATAAGAGAGTCCAAATTGATTCTAAACATCATTCCCACTGTAACCTAATAAGTACTCTATATTTACAGAATGTGAAATGTATAAAAAACAGAATTTGAGGGAAAGAGCACAGTGGCACAACTGAAAATGATGTCATAGAAGAAAACAAATAGGAATGATTTTTACTGCCAAGGCAGAACATAAAGTATGTCTGGTGACATCACCCAGAATAGGTTATATAGGTTATAAGAGTAAAAAGAACATTTGGGCAACTAAACCAGAGCTGAGTGGAATATGATCGAAGACCCAAGACCCGAAACACTCGCTAAGAACAAGGAAATTGTCTTAAAAGACACTCCTAAGAAAGTCTTCCCACGTTCCCAGAAAAAAGCTCATACTACTTTATCCAAGCATCACCAATCAGATTCTGCAAATATTATTAACATGCCAAATGATAAACTAGGCATTTCCGCCGACACTGGTTCACTGATTCTCTAAACATCCTATGGTTATATTCCATATTTTACAAAAAAAAAAAAAAAAAAAGCCTGAAGTTCAATGAGATAAAGAGAACAAGATGAAAATTCAATATCTTAACCCTAAATTAATTTGCTTTCTACCATGTTTATATTATGATCCCTGAGAATACATTATCTAGTTTCGTACCACAACAGCCTTGTAAGAGAGACATTCACGAGTCCTGATGAACTGGTTTCTACCTATCACTAGTTTTAAAACGGTGCTGGCGGCTACCCACTCAGCATCCATTCTTCCCTTCCTCCCTCCTCACAGAGCCCTGGTCTTCACCAGATGTTCACCCCTCATCAGCTTATGTTACTATAGCATTCTTGCATTTTATTATGCAATCAGAATCACCTGGAGGATTAATACAGATTCCTAGGCTCCATATCCAGAGTTGCTGAATTGCAGGCCTGGAATATAGTTCAAGAATTTGTATTTTTAACAAGTTCCTAGATGAGCACACTTTGAAAACTACAGTTCTCAAGAAAAGCTAACCCCATCCCTAGCTCAGGAGGTCGATTCCACATCCCAACCAAGCATGGTAATCCCATCCCCTTTGCCACTGCTTACTTCTCAAATAGTGGTTAGGCTTAAACAACCAGCAACCTAGCTTATCTCTTGAAACTCTTATATTTGGGGATGAGCAAGTGTGTGTACTTTAACTGAAGAGAACTGTTTACCCATTTATGGGGACAAAGTCAGTAGCTCGCTCACATTCTACACAGGCAACAAACTGCCACCACCCACCAGTGAACAGAGCTTATCTGCCCAACTGTTCATATCAGCTAACCTGGTACCACGATGGTAGTCAGTTTAGGGGCAAATGTGGCATAAAGATGATATAAATTTCAACATGATTTACACAAAATTTGAGTCGGAATTTCTACTAATGGAATGGAATTCCACTGAACTGAATTTAGTTTTTTTTTTTTTTTTTTTTTTTTTTTTTTTTTTTGCGGTACTAGGGATCAAACTCAGGACCCTGCGCTTGCTAGGCAGGCGCTTATTCCACTGAGCTATATCCCCAGCCCACTGAACTGAATTTAGTACCAGAAGAGAGTACCAGCCACCTGAATGTTCTCTGTGGCACAGTCTGTAAAGCGGTTTTCATAACAGCTATTTCTATCTCATTCTAGTATAGATTTGGGATCAGTACCACAGAGGTTAAAACCAAAAAGTTATATTTTTGAGATTCTTTTTTTAAAATACAGCCTTAGAAATATTTTACTGGTACATTTTAGATATTCAAAATGGTAACACTCACCACAGGGAATTTGTAACTATACATGACATATGCTTTTTCCCCCATTCCCCCAGCCTCCCTCAGCCCCTCTTCCCTTCCTTATTCACAAAAGCCTTGATTCCATGTTTTTCTTCATTTATTGACCCTTCCTTTCTCCTTTCCCCAAGCCTCTTCTCATTTGAAAATTTTCTTCCTATTTCACAGTATCTATTACACATTTTGGTTTATTTACACTTTCTATTTCTCACACCAGAGAAACAATGTGGTATTTATATGTGTATCCAATTTATTTCATTTAACAGTATGGTCTCAAGGTGCATTCATTTACCTAGAAATGTCTCAGGTTTATCCTTCTTTATGGGAGAGTAATATAATTATATATATTGTATAGAATATACATTATGTTGTATAGATTTGTAATATGGATTTATGTTAAAATCTATATAATCCATATAATTTATGTAAAACCTATATAATATAGATCTATATTATATTATATATATTATATATATAATTCAGATGCCCAAACACAAATCTTGCTGTGCAAAAGCTTTTTAATGAGATCCTAATGTCTCCTGGCCCTGAATCAAGACCAGCAGTTTTCTGTAGCTGTTGGTTTGAAGCAGGAGCCTAAAGTGGTATCTTTCTATGGTCTGTTGGCCATATCAGAACTTTAGAAATATAATGGTCAATTCATTAGAAAGAAACAAATAACTAAATGAATTTTACGAGAGGACTTCAAGATGGCGACCAGGTAGGCAGCAGAGAGAGAACCCCCTAGAGGAATGCCACTCAGACAAAGGAATATAGGAATATAGCAACATGTGAAGGACAGAAGGGAAAGAAGTGGGTATCCTGAACTCAGGAAGGATCTGAAATGGGAATTGAAGCCCTCAGAAAGACTAAGCAAAACCTCTGCTGGAGGAAAGGATCGGAGATCTGACATGGCCCAGTCAGAGGGAGAGGAGAAGGAGGAAGTCACCGCTCCAAACACACCCTTGGCCCACACCCTCGTTCTGGCATTCGCAGCTTCAGCTTCGGTGACCCACGCTCATAGAAGCCTCCTGGCTCAGCCAGGGGAGAGCAGAGTTCCAAGAGCTGGTCCAGGGCTGGAGAGGGGAGGGTGCAGCCAGAAAAAGAGGCAGTGGCAGTCGGGAGCAGTTGTAGAACCCAGTGTGAGAATGAGAGGTTGCCACAGCCACTGGGGCAGAGTCCCCACCCTGTGGCAACCTTCCTAATCAGCGCCTGGAGAGAATCAATGCAACCAGTACACAGCCCACCATGCCCGGCTCTGCGCCTGCCTCGAGGCAGTGGCCCCTGCCTCTCCCCTGGGTGAGCAGCTACCAGCGGAGAGCAGTGGGTAACTTTGGCGGCGAGCCGCAGCGGCTCCCAGGGATCTGGCTGAGGAGTGGATGGAGGCTCCAGCACCACAGCGGGAGGGAGATGCAGATGGAGGTGGATCGCGTGGCTCCACGCCCTTCTCACTCCAATATCAGGCAGGAAGCACGAGCTGGGTTGCAGGGACTCAGCTCCCACCCTGAACTCTCTCTGGGAGCACCTTGAGTCTCTGTGGCTTGAGCAAGCACTGCCTGTTCCTGGCAACAATGGGACAAATCCACGGTCTTCAGGACTCACCCCAAACTACTAATGTGAGCACCAAGAGAGTCTCCTTAACAGCTTGCACATATGAACCTTGCATGAACCCATAGCAACAAATTAGGTGAAAAGCAGCAGACCGGGAGTCTGAAAAACAACATACTCTATACAACAGACCTGAGAAAATCCTCCAACTTTATTCTAGAACTAATCTTTAAACTCAGTTCATACCCTGAACTAACACAGTGAGAACAGGCCAGGGAGATTTCAAGCCTTTATACCAAGCATCGTAAGTTCATCCAATGCCCAGCTGCAAGGGGTGGGGAACAGTAATACTGGAGATCAGGAGGAGGGAGGAGAAGAAAGGGCCTCTGGCATCAAGGCAACAGGACAGAGCCAAATGGGTCACCAAGGGCACCCCGATGGGGGCGTGTGCCCTGCGGCTGCTCCACTGTGGGCCCCGCTGAGGGCGCCCCACGGACTGGACCCGCCCCAACCCATAGCATGGTGACTGGGCAGAGCCAGGGGGTCCACTGTGAGCATGGGTGCTTTTCCACCTCTGACCATGGCAGTTTGTATACACCCATGTATGTTATAGTATAGTCTGAGGCAGCCATATCTCTTCCCAAGACAGAGTCCAGATAAACCCAGGAATACAGTTATTATCACAGGGAAGATGACTGACTGAGTGCTAGGGCAACGGAGATGAGGGAGAACAAAACTGAATGATCAAATGGGCCATTGTCTGTGTAACTGAGTAACAAATGTGAAGGTAACATTATGTAGGACAGCATCCAGAGCTAATTCCCTTCTATGTTCTCTATAATTCTGTATTTCCTCAATCATTTTTGTATTAATGGAAGAGAAGATAACTTTATATTATACAGCATCCAGTGCAAATTCCCTACTATCTTCTCTATAATTTGGTATTTCCTTTAATGTTTATGTGTTAACTAATGTGAAGATAACATTATGTAATACAACATCCAGTGCTAGTTCCCTACTATATTCTGTATAATTTTGTATTTTCGATATTGTTTATGGCTTATTCTGGTTCATATGCCTCCATTCTTTGGTCTTTAAAATAAAAAAAAAAAAAATGAGATCCTAGTTATGGATTCTTTGTGATAGTCCCTGTGTGTTTGGGGTTTTGTCCCTAAAGTCCTTGCCTACACCAATGTCTTCAAGAGTTCTACCTATTCTATATTCCAGCAGATTTGTGTTTGTTTTAATATTTAGACCTTTGATCATTTCAATTTTAGTTTAGTATATGGTTAAGAAACATATGGGTCTAGTTTTAATCTATAACGTGTGGATAGCCAGTTTCTCCAGCATCAGTTACTAGAGAGGCGACCTTTCTTCCAGCAAAGGTGTTTGGCTCCTTTGTCAGACTAAGGTGGCTGAATGTGTTTGCATCTTTTAATCTGTTCCATTGATTTTTTTCTTTGTCGTCTTTTTTTCCCAATACCATGCTGTTTTTATCACAGAAACTTTATAGTACTACTTTATAGTCAGGGATTGTGATGCCCCTGGCCTTGCCTTTGCTGCCCAGAACTGCCTTTGCTGTTTTAGGTCTCTCTAGTTTCAAATGAATTTTAGGATTGTTTTCTCTAATTCTGTGAGATATGCTGTTGAACTTTGATTGGGATTGCATTATATCTGTATTAACAATTTTGGAAGTATGGTCATTTTCACTATATTGTTTCTTCCTGCCCAACAATAGGGGTATCTTTCCATTTTCTGATATCCTTTTTGATCTCTTTTTCTAGAGTACTATAGTTTTCAATGCATAAGTGTTTTACTTCCTTCACTATACTGATTCCCAGGTATTCTGGAGGGGGGCGTTGCTGTGAAAGCTGTTGTTTCCCTAATTTATCTCTTAGTGAGTTTGTTATTTGTGTACAGGAATGCTACTGATTTTTGAGTGTTGACTTCGTATCTGGCTCCCCTACTGAATTTGGTTATTAAATCTAGAAGTCTTTTGGTGGAGTTCTTGTGGTCTTCTATGTGGAGTATCATCTCATCTGCAAGTAATGATAATTTCAATTCTTTCTTTCCTACCTTTATTTCTTTTCTTTCTCTTGCCTAACCGCTTGGGCAATTGTTTCCTGAACTATATTGAATAAGGGTGGACATTCTTATTTTGTTCCTGATTTTCAAGTAGAAGCCTTCAGGTTTGGTCCATTTTGCATGATACTGGCTATTGATTTGTCAGACAGCTTTCATCACATTGAGACAAAGACCATCTATTCCAATTTTATGTAGGGTTTTTATCATGGATGGATATTGGACTTTGTCAAATAGTTTTTCCGCACCTGTTGAGATGATCATATGGTTTTTGTTCTTGGTTCTGTCAATATGGTGGATTACACTTATTGATCTGCATATGTTGAACTATCCCTGCATCCCTGGGAGGAATCCTACTTGGTCATCCTACTTGGTAGCCTCTCTAATAAAGGTAGCCTCTCTAATAACAATCTTCTTGATGATTTGCTGCATTTTGTTTGCCAGTATCATATTGAGGACTTTTGCATCTATGTTCATTAGGGAGATTGGCCTGTAGTTGTATCTTTTTCTGGCTTTGGTATCAGGATAATGGTTGCTTCCAGGAATGAATTTTGGAGTACTGCTTCCCTTATAATTTCACTAAAGAGTCTGAGAAGGAGTGGCATCAAGTCCGCTCTAAATTTCTTGTAGAATTCAACTGTATCCAAGAGGACCTGGGCTTTTCTTTATTGGTAAGTTTCCTCAATTTCACTGACTGAGAGTTATTTAAAATCTTTTTATCTTCTTTGGCAATCATATGTATGTAGGAATCCTGGAATCCTCTAAATGTCATTTAAATTCTGCTACGTAGATGCTCTGAGACTAGACACTGATTTGCTACTAAATTAGGGGTGTGCCTGGACACACAACACCCTTTTGGAACAGAGGCAGCACAGTTCTAGATCTACCAGCTGCAGCAAAATATTCCTGATTCTGGGAAAATGGTATCCTCCTTTAGGAGCATACTTCTTTATGTAGTCTGGGAAGTTTGTTCCTTGTTCAGGCTAAGTTTACTTCCTCAACTCTCAGAAAGATTACTTGTTCCCCTGTGCAGGGGCTCAACCCACAGGGCAGCAAGCACTCTATTACTGAGCTACACCCTACTCCTCACAAAGACTTTTAATCTCACGGATACTCTTTGATAAACTTTTGCTTGAAGCTGCTAAAATGGACCCTGTTGCTTGCCCCTATTAACAAGAACCCTGACCTGAACAACCCTGCATTGAAGATAACATACAATAGTCCCATAACTCCTGGTCCTTTTGGTTTTCTTTGCATCAGTATTTCCCTTTATAAGGAATGTCCTCCCTATGACCCAATTGGCAAAAGTTACACACATCCTCCATGACAGAGAGGAGATGACCACAGAGGAAAGGAAGAATGAGAAACTTGACAGAAATGACTGGGCCCTGAAGAAGTAAACAGTATGTCATTTGGAAGAGGAAGGAAAGGGAGGAAAAAGAGTTATTGCAAGTGTAAAGAACCTTCATAAGAACAGTGAGATGCCTCCTGCCACCAATAACTGTACCCGCAAATTCACAACATCTTAAGGGTTGGGAACGATGTTACAATATATACTAATTTTTGCTCAATAAAATAATGCTGAATACTTATCAAGCATTAATAACTGTGTGCAAAAAATACTATACTAGGAACTTGGGGAGACAGTTATAGCAGAAGTCAGTTTTCCTTACTCTTGAAGGTTTACAATACAGAAGGAAACAAAGATACCTGAAAAAAAACAAGGATACAACACAAAAATTATTGTTAAAAGTAAAAAAAAAAATCATATAAACATGTAATAGTGAAAAAATATCCAAATCATTAATTCACAAAAAACTTATTAACCATCAGCTATGCATTAAAGAATGTTCTAAGTGCCCAGGCAACAGGGAAGCAAGCAGATAGTCTTCACTTTCACAAGGCTTCCTAAATCTCTTTCAGTAAGAATATAAACCTTGTAGCCTGGTACAATGGCGCATGCTTATAATCTCAACCCTCTGGAAGGATGAGGCAAGAGGATTGCAAATTAGAGCCCAGCCTGAGCAACTCAGCAAGACCCTGTCTCAAAATAAAAATGGGCTGGGATGTAGCTCACTGTGAAAGTCCTGGCTTCAGTTGCTGGAGGGTTACAAAGATTTCACGACAGGGCTATAATTAAAGCACTAGTTGGTTAGGATCATTTTCTTTTCTCCACTCTGAAACAATAATGGCCAACATTTGTTGAGCTCTAGCTGTGTCAAAATCTACTAAATGCTGCACAATTATCACTTCATGTAATTCTAATAACAACCCTATAAAATATTATTACTGTAATACCATTTTAAGGATAAAGAAACCAAAACTAGAGAGGTTAACTTCCCCATATCACATAGAAAATGGTAGGGCTATGGAATTCAAAGTTAGGTCAGAGGCAGAGGTTTAACAGCTCCGTACCATAAAGGACAAAAATATATTTACATGAGAGCCAGCTCTGTTGAAATGTGAAGTACAGAACTCATTTAGCGTGAGCCTTTTCTTTTCTTGTCTTTTCTTTTCCATAAAATGTGGTTTTAAGACTCCCAAAGCTAAGGTCTTGGTTCTCTTCTCTTTCCACAGTTTCAAAAGCGCTATTAAAACATATCAGATGCCTGGAACATGCTAGTGAAAAGGTACTCGGGAAGGTGCCTCGGCGGAGTTCTCAGCCACTGGCTGAGACCCTGTGTTTCCAAGGCTTCATTAAGGGGCACATTAGCATTGCATTCATTGATAGAAACAGCTGTAGTACAAACCTCCAGCAGACAGGAGGCTAGAGGCACAGAGAACAAAGGGAGAGCAGGAAAGCAATGACTGGTTGACCTGGTGCTGTCTAGGTCAGGCATAGCGTTTGGTCTCTCTGCATTTCTAAGTTCTCGTGAATGTGGATGCCTAGGCAGCAGCCCCAAAATTTTCTCATTTCCATCTCAATCTCCAGGAAGAATTACAATGAGAACAAGAGCTATTGAGGCAGAGAACAGATTCTGAATACTAAAGTGCACACTAGGCAGGAAGGGCAAATGAAGAATGGGAGGCTTTCCTTTTGGACCTAACAAAGTGTACCCATTAAACTCAAAAGCGTACCACATACCTACATACAAGCTCTGAACATATAGTACTGCGTGTGTGAGGAGCTTTTCCAAATCCCTTCAATTATTTTTCATTTCTTTATCTTTGCACTTATTAGACATCACAGGGATAGATGAATAAGGCATAGTCCCACTCTTAGGGAATTAAATCTCATGGAACCAGCATACACAGAGGGATTCTTGTTACTCCAGCATAGCTAGTATCCAAAATACCACTTGAAGTAAACTCACAGAGAACCAAACTTTCTGGTATACCTTCTCCCCTCCCCCAAAGCTGATTTGGCTTTTAATTTGGAGGGGGGCTTTAATTTACGAAGATAAATCTAAAACACTTTTGTGTAATTATTAACAAAATTTAAGTTACAACTGCTACTAAGGTAATTCTTAAAAAACATCTGTCATTTCACATGTGGCTTTCAAAACACATCAGTAAGATAAATTTTGTAAAAATATTGAAGAGCTTCATCGATTTTCCCCAGGAGTCTCTCAATCCTTTGTTTTACTTAAATCATTATCTTCTGAATCTCCTGTTGTTGCCCACATTAATTTTCATTTGTGTTTTAAATCCAAGTTAAGGTGGAGTGTGGTAACACACATCTGTGGTCCCAGCATTCAGGAGGCTGAGGCAGGAGGCTCACTATGAGTGTGAGCCAGCTTGGGCTACACAGTAAGTTCAACGCCAGACTGCACTGCATAGTAAGACCCTGTCTAAAAAAAAAAATTGAAAAAAATCAAAATTAACTTTGATTTTAACTTTAAAATCAAATTAACTTTAACTGATACATAAGATGTATACATATTTATGACGTTCCCTTCAGTTTTAAAGTGATCCGATTTTACCTATTTCTTATTTTTCTTATTTGTCAATGGTTTGTGTGTGTATGGCTCAAGGTATTCTCCAATATCACTTTATTTTAACTTCATAAAATTCTTCAATTTTCATTTTAGAATCTATTTGCATCATGTCGTTAGATGCTGATCATCCTGCCCCTAGAAAGGCACTCAGTGACAAAAGAGATGACGAGGAAAGATTCTAATAGTGAGCAGAGAAATGTTTAGTGGTGCCTGACTTTTTGTAAGTGATCATTTCCCACGGAACACAAACTAACTCCTGTATGTCTAATCTAATGCAAATGATGAGGACAGTGCTATGGAAACTCAAGTAAACTCAGTATTTGTTGAGGGAGTAAATAAATTACTTTATTCAATCACTCAACAAATATCTACTAAGAGTCTACCATATGCCAGGCACAGTTCAAGGTATTAAAGATATAGCAAGGAACGAAACCAAGCACTGTCCCATAGGAACCTATAATTACAAACAGGTGGATAAGGACTGGCGAGGCCGACAAGGAAGAAATGGTATCCAAGACGCATCCCGAAGAACAAGGAGTTTTAGCAGCAGAGAGGAAAAAAGAACCGAAGGCGAAGGGAACAAAATATGACATGAAATTGAATAAAACTGAAAATCTTTCTAGGGAAATGGAGTAAAGTCGGAAAATGTGAGGCTAAAGATGCAAAGTTCCTTGAATAACGAACTGACATAACCCACCAGCAACGGTGGCTTCAGACAGAACAGTTACAGGGTCAAGAAAATTACTCCAGACAGAATAAGGGATAAACCAGAGATCAGAAGGACTGGTTGCTAGGACACTTGTTAAGAGGCTATTAAAAGCTTAGAGATGATTACAGTGTAAACCTGAGTAGAAGGAACAGAGAAATAGAAACACATTTGAAAAGACAAAAATTCAGAGATAAAACTGGCAAGACTTGATAATTCATTTTACTGGTAGTATGAGTTTGACTCAGCAAATTTTTTTTTGCTGTTTTTTTTTTTTTTTTGGCGGTACTGGGGATTGAATTCAGGACCTTGTGCTTGCCAGGCAGGCACTTATTCCACTGAGCTACATCCCAGCCCCGACTCAGCAAATATTTACAGCATTGTTACAGGCACTGTACTAGGTAACGGTATATAATGATGAACAAGACCCATTAACGTTGACTCCACTGAGCGTAAAGTCTAGACACATAAAAGTCAAATTACGATAGAATCACAAATCATAAATGTCATTACAACTATAAAGTGCCTTCAAAGATTTTAAGGAAAGACTTCACTTAAAACTAGAGCAGCTGAGTGAAGAAGCACATATTTGTAATCTTAGTTACTTGGGAAGCTGAGGCAGGAGGATTTCAAGTTCGAGACTAGTCTGGGCAACATAGTGAGGGTGTCTCAAATTCAAAATGGCTAAAGTGCTTCTGGGTTCACTTCTCAGGATGAGAAAGAAAGGTAGTTCATGGGAGAGACCATGAGCTTAAATTATAGGGGTGACAGAAGAGAAGAGAGCTAGACGGTATCAAGCAATACATAGCAAATACAGCTGACAAGACTGGGAGCGCAGGACACACACACAGAAGGTAACAGAGAAGTGGTAGGGAAGGCTCTTCAATTTCGGGTTTGAGCAACTAGGAAAAAGATACCACTTCCTAAGACAGGATAACTCGGGCCAGATGAGGTTTGGAGGAAAAGAGCAAGCATGCAGTTTTAGAGCAGATTAAGAAGGGTTGTCTACCAGGCAGGTAACTGGACCCAGTGTCTACAGTTTAGGAGATTTAAGCTAATGCTGCCTGTAAAAGCACAGGAGTGAACAATACATATGGTGTTCAACAGTAGAAAAAAATGAATGAAATCAAGCAGGAAGAGCATAGTACAAGAGAAGAGGACCTCTCCCTTGGGACATTCTAACATTTAAAATCAAAGGAGAAAGGTAACGAGGTAAAGAGGAATGGCAGGTGTTAAGAGACGAACAGAATGATATTACAAAAGAGGACAGAGACATAAAAGATGTTAACCAATCCTAGGGCAGACTTCATCTGGATTTTGTTTAAGGAAAGGAGGAAGAAAAAAAAAATATATATATATATATATATATGCATAAATTACATACATCATCATTTCAACCACAATTGAATAGTAGGGGATGCTGGAGTATGAGAGGAAGGGGCTGTGATTTTTATACTTTTGCTTTTTATAAGAGTAGATGTGGCACAATGGGGATCGTCAGTGGCCTTAGCAGGAGCAGCTGTGATGGGAATCACGGGGATAGAAGTACCATAGGCTGTAGAGTAAATCGGTGAGGAACTAGAAGCAGAAGTTGTAAACAGCCATTTAAAGAGGACTGGCTTTGAAGGAGGGCAGAGAGAGGTTAGCTTGAGACCGATATGGGACCTCAGAAGCACTTTAGTCTGGTGGAACAGAGGAAACTGCTTTCCTTAAATACAATGTCTTGATGCTATGATAACTCAATAAAGGACAAAATTTAAAGGTAGCATGAAGCGAAGTTTCTAAGTAAGAACTATGGAGTGGAATCCAGAAGCATATAGGCCAGAACGGCCCTTCCTAGAAAAGAGAGTCGTTTTGTTCAATGTAAAAAGAAAGGTCTTTTAAGAAAAAAAGGCACAGTGGGACACACCTGAAATCCCAGTTCTCCTGAGGCTGAGACAGGAGGATTGAGAGTCTGAAGCCAGCCTGGGTTACAGAGAGTTCAAGTCCAACCTAGACTACATAGTAAGACTCTGTCTCAAAATAAATAAATCCAGAAAAAAAGCATCTTAGTGTTATTCTGCTACTAATAACAAAACAGCTGAAACTAGGTATTTTTTATTTGTGTTCTCGGTTTTCTTATGTCACCTTGGCCAGACTATCATATCCAGTTATTCATTTAACACTAATCCAGGTACTGCTGTGAAGGAATTTTGTACATGCAGTTGACATCTCTAATCAGCTGACTTCAAATAAATGAGTGTATCCTCCATAATTTATGTGCTCCATCAGTTGCAAGGCCTTCACCCAAGACTAGGGATTCCCTGAGGAACAATTCTCCAACTGGTTTCCCTTCCTTGCTGAAACCCTGATTGATACAATGGTTTTAGGTTAATTATAGAATACCATGGGAAATTTGGTAATGAAGACTAAGGAATAACATGGTAAAACTAGTATAGGTCAGGAGAAAATGGCAAACTCCTGGTCTACATTACGATTACAACTATTTCACTATATTTACATGTACCAAAAAAGGGAAAAAAAAATGTTAGAATGACAGTACTGTGGCTAAATTTTTATTGTATTAATATTGCTATAAATTTATGAAATAGAGCTCTGTTGATTTTAATAAAAGACAGTAACATAAATGTTAAGCCATATTAGAATTGTGAGGCACTTTAAAGAAGCTGATTCTAATCTAAAGAAAAAAATTACTACCAATTTCAAAACATTGCCTTGGATAAAAAGAACAGACTGTATAGAAGGCAAATACCTCTTTAAGTGCCTTAATTCAATGCTATTTTTTGGTAATAATATATAATTCTTCAACTCAAATGAAATGAAGAACTACCCAGAACAGCAAAATAGCTGGTGATCAGCTTAGGAATTTTTCGCACCCTTAGATAGCATCAGAGTGTGCCTGTAACTTTTACTCGGGTCAGAGGTATCTGCACTAAGCAAACAGAAATTTAGCACACACAGCGAGGTTTCTTCTTTCCTACCCTCTCTCAAAAGGACACTGAAAGGATCCTTTTATGTTTGTTGAGTTTGAGAAAAATCAAACAAATATTCTTACTAAAGAAGTTATATGGCTACACTTTGAACGCTAGCTGCACTTTCATTCATTAAAAAAAAAAAAAAAAAAGTACTGGTTGATGCAGGATGTTCACAAGTTTGACCTGTCTCCAAAAGGGAGAAAAACATGTGTTGAGGGCCTACTATGCACTAGACACTGGGAATACAGCAGTGAGGCAAAAAAGGAGATGTTTTGTTTTAAAGAAAATGGTTTTATGTTAAAATTCATTCTCTTTAAGTGGCCCTGTCTTAAAGAAGATGGGCTCAGGGAGGGCGGATTAACATTAACCAAAGCCATAAAACAGGAAGAGTACAGTTCTTTGTAAACAAACAATGACATGAATGCTACAGCACTTAATGGTAAGCTGTCCCGATGTCTGCAACTTACTGGGAAGTACTTCAAAATAATATGGACTGGCAAGCAGATCGAGGGATGAACAGACAGACATTCGAGGCAGCAGAGACAGCAACATATCACAGATTCTAAATAACGAGTCGATAGGTGCTGAGGCACATATTCCTCCAAAGTATCTTATTATAAAACATTCTTATACATAAAAATTGAAATAAATACACAAAAGAAATGTTGCAAGACAAGTCTACCTAAAGAAAAATATTTTAATGAGAAATTCAATCTTAGATCTATTAGATACCCAGAGGCAGGCTCAAAACCCCTTAGAAACTTGATTAATCCATTTATGCAGGAATATTTACTAGTCTGTTTTAGCTGACAATTAAATACAGTATTCTGCTCTGAAGACATTAAGCTTACAAGTGTTGGTTCAAGCCTAAAGTGGTTGTGCATGCCTGCACAGGTAGTCCCGGCGCTCTGAGAGGCTGAGGCAGGAGGATGACAAGTTCAGGTCCAGCCTAGGCAACTGAGTGACTTAGTGAAATGCTGCCTCAAAATTTAAAAATAAAGAGGCAGGGGTCTGGAAATGTAGATCAGTGTAGACTCTGGGTTCAATCCCCAGTACCAAAAAAAAAAAGTTCTGGATTATCTCTTCATTCTGGTACTGTATGGTGGGAGTCTAGGGGAAAGTTTTGGCAATGAAATGTCTCAGGAACATGGAATTTTACTTTTTCAACCTGGAATTTTTTTAAAAGTCAAGGAAAAATGAAGTATCATGAGTCAAGACTACACCCTAATGACCAGGTACAAATACCAGACTTACAGATAGCAGATATAAAGATTCCAATTTAAAATAAATAAGTAAATAAGTATTCCAATTTGCAACCTCAACTACATCATAGACAAGCCACTTAACCTCTCTTCTGTAAGAACAGGATATTTTAAGGACAGAATTCAGTTAGAAGAGAGTGTAGTCGACAATGCTTTAAAAATAGTGACATATATGCCAGGCACTATGGCGCTCACCTGTAATCCCAGCACTCAGGAAGACTGTCTGACTTTCAGACCACCCTGGGCTACACATTTGAAGGCCAGCCTGAACTAGTGAGACCCTGTCTCAAAAAACAAACAAAAAAGTGAAATGTATGTTGTACATAAATATAGGCACAATATACATTTACACATACATATTATCTCTAGATTACTCAAGAAACTTGGCCATTCTATCTCACTACGGATTTTTCTACTTTGCTCACTTCATTTTTTATTTTTCTTATTATTTTATAAATTGTATAAGTAACTTCTTGAATTAATCAAGCAAAATCTATCTGAAGGGGCTGGGAGAGTTTATAGCTCAGTGGTAGAGGACATGTTCAGCATGCTTGAGGCCCCAAATTCAATCCCCAAACCTGGAAAAAAAAATCTATACCAATACCAAATAAAAATCTTAGACTCTAGACATTGGCCCAGTCAGATAAGCCTCGATGGGAAATAATCTTAAAGGAAAATGAATATTATAAAATAGTAATTCTCCAGCAGGTGATGGGGAATCAGATATCTCTACAACCATCCCTCAACCTGGATGTTCAAATTAAGTTCTTAAAAGCCCATTGAGAATTGTTTCCATAGTGAATCACTACTACTGATAGACTATGTATTACAGGGGAAGGATGAGGGCACGTAGTAAAGAAGGTTGAGAATCACTGTCAGAACATTTGAGCTGGGAAGTTGGCATCAAATGCAATTCATCAGAGGATAACTAAAGCAAACAGAAGCTCAGGGTGGTTAAGTGACTTGCTATAGTCACACTGTCATAATCATTAAAATGTCTTCAAATTCTAGCTTGATCTCTCTGCCCCTGCATTTCCTCAGTTGTAAAATGGTAGCTCTTATTTTGAAGAGTACATGAAAATCAAAGGCAAGGTGCTTGACACAGAAAATCCACAGCAGAAAGTCTTTTGGAAGGGCTGGGGGCATAGCTCAGTAGTAAGAGCATCTGTCCAGCATGTACAAGGCCATCGATTTGATGGTAATAAACCTGATGATTGATGCTAATTTGTTCCTAATCTCTTTCATCTTTAAAATGCAATGAGGTTGGGGAATCATGGGTGACTTGGGAAAACAGAGAGATCACTACCTCAAACTCATTTCTTAAAAAGATAAGAAGGAAATAGATGAAACACTAACAGTGGTTTTTCTCTCTACAATAAAATTCTGATAAATTTGTTGGGTTTTTAAAGCCTTTCTCTCCAAATTTCTATGAGAAAAAGGTATTGTTCTCATAAATATAGCATTATTAAAACAAGGAGATTTAAACAAAAACAATCAAATTCCAACTGTGACTATCCGACAATATTTTAGCTCGTTGAACTTGGGTTATGAACTCCTAGAAAAAATGAAAAAAAAAGATCTCAGACGATAAGGAGATTTCTAATTTTAGAGTTAAGGTACCCTAGAGGTCACCTACTCCAAACTTTCAACTAACAAGCAACATCAATAGAGCATTTTCCAGTTTATAAACTGCTGTATGTAGATCCAAGGGGCTTCCTGAGCCTCACAAACCTGCAAAGGTGTAAGACAGCTCTGCTGTAAGGAGAAAAGCCGAAGGCCAAGATCTGCCCTCGAATCACAGGTGTGCTGTACAGCCTCAAACAATTCAATTAACCTCTGTTTTCTATAAAATGAAAACAACACCTGTCCTAACCAGCCTAGACCACTGCTCAAAGAAAAAGGAGGTCATATTAGTGGAAGTATCCTGTGCACTCCTCTAAAAGCCCTTCAATCAGCCCGGCTGTCTCCCTGCCATCTCCCTCCCTGTTCTCTCAGCTCCCTACCTCAAGCCCTATCCTCTAAGATCTAAAACAACTTGGGGCTCCCTAAGCAGGCTGTCAACTCTTCCTGTCCTCTTAACTCCTAGCTGCTTTCAGAAAAGTCTTTCCTCTCTTTTCTATGCCCCTCGCCCACCACTGTGCTTAGCTAACCCCTGCTCCTACTTCAGAATTCTTCTGAGGTGTCACTTCCTTTAAGAAGACTTAAAGTGGGCCACCCCCACTTCAAATACAGTAGATGCTCTTCCCCAGGGTTCATATAAAATATGGCACCTGCCCATATCCCCATGTGTCATGTTTGTCTCAAGTTAGTGTAATTGTCTATACACTGTTCCCCAAGAAACTACAAACTCAAGAGTGGGGACTAGGGATGGTTCATCTATTTCTTCAGCCTATAAGCCAATATCTGATGCTTAATTTGTGTTTAGGAAATGAATCACCTTTAAATGGCAATGAAATCATTTTCATACGATATGACATTTATACAAAATATAAGTTAGTGTGCTTAAACACTGACTGCATATTATAACCACCTACAGAACTTTAAAAATAAATGTCAAGAAATTTTAAGTGTCACCGGGTATAGTGGCACATGCCTATAATACCAGCACTTGGAAAGCTGAGGCAGGAAGATCACCATGAGTTCGAGGCCAGCCTATGCTACATAAGCAAGTTCAAGGCTAGCCTGCACTACACAGTGAGACCCAGTCTCAAAAAAAAGAGAGAGAGGGAAAGAGAGAGAGAGATTTTAAGTAACCTTTAGACAGAGCCCAAACAGCTATATTTTTTAAAACTCTTAATAAGGTCAAATGTACAGCCAAAATTTAAACCATTGCTATACATAGTTATAGCCATGAAATTATACCTATTCCACCTAACATCTACATAACTCTATATCTTATAATTCTTTTTTCACATATACTATTAATTTTCACAATTCTGTGAGTTAAGCATTCTCTTTTCCAAATGAAGAAACGGACTTAACTAAACAATTTGTCTTTGTCTAATTTCAAATTTAGTGCTCTTAATCTTACATCTATCTCCTTCCCTAAAAAATGACCGAGAATACCACAGTAATACACAAAACGCTCTGAGGACAAAGGCGCAAGTGGGGAAGACAGCATTTCGGCCCTGTAGGAACGATGGAGGGAATAAGGAGGGCTGGGTATAGGCCAAGATGCGGTGGGAGCCGCACACACACGGACAGTACCATTCATCACCCCCGAAGATTAAAAAGGCAGATTCTACAAGACAGAAAATGTTCTTGCCAGCCTCAGCCAGTACCCAGTCTGAAGGCAAAGAGCCGTGGAAGTGGGCTGGAAGCAGAAAGGTAAAGAAAGCTCTATAGATGAGAATGGGTCTCCCAATGCTACATGCAAATTACTTAATCCCGACTCCATGAATAAGAGCCAAGACATAATGGACTTTCATAGCTAAGACTTCGATCAGTTCTAGAGAACTAATCAATATGACACAAAACCATATTAATGAGGGATTGATGAACCTTCGTTCCTTTTTTAGACTTATTACTGCACTATTCCTTGTGGGGGGATAACCTGGAAGATCCTAAAAATAAAATACCTCCCACCTCAGAAACAGAAGAACAAGAGAAAAATTATTCATTAGAGAAAAGGCTTAAAACAAGGGCACAAAAATATAGTATATAATCTTAATAAATTTATGATGGAAAAGGAAAATGAATATTCAGGCATGGGTAACTCAAAGTACTGGGTCAGAGCCTGATATTGCAGCTTCCATAAAGAAATACTGTCTTCGAAGTCTGCAGTCATAACCATCTGACAGAGCTTTATCAGCAATTACTTTTTTCTAGTTCAAACCATAAACTTTGGTCAGAGTTTCTATGAGGGAAGAAGCTGGAGAGATTAAGAAGCAATCCAAAAGGTATTTCTAGTGTCCGTAAGTTTAGATTGATAGAGTTCAAAAGTCAATATGACACAGTGGCAAAAGTAAAGACCTACATTTTGGATTTTAAGATGTGGTTTTAACTCAGTATTCAGAGATTTGCTAATAATGTACCACTGAGCAAGTCAACACTTCTGTGATCCTCTCTCCTAATTAAATTTTAATACCTATCTCACAAAGCTGCCATGAGGAAACTTCCTAGGAAAGATATTCTTTTTCCCTATGCATAAAAAATGTAAATGACGTCAATCTGTCCTCACCAATATTTTTTAGACTAAACAGATTTTAACTTTTTTCCCCTTTCTCAGTATTGGCCATTGTAACTACAGCCTCATGCATGCTAAGTGAACATTCTACTACTGAGGTAGATGCCCAGAACTTTTTATTTGAGACAGGGTCTCACAGAATTGCCCAGGTTGGTCTGGACCTCGCAATTCTCCTGCCTCAGCCTCCCAAGTGGTGGCATTACAAGTGTACAACACCATGTCCAGCCTTGGCAAAACACTCCTATACCCTCTGTGGAGAAAAATGAAAGGAACTTGAAGACAGAAGTAAGATGAGCACGGACTTCAATGAGGCTTGCCACCTACTTGCAGCAAAGCCTTGAACAAATCTCCTTTACCAGGATGAACCTCAGCTTCTTTATCTATGGAAGATGGCAAATCTATGGCAATCATTTTACACTCTTATACTGAGGGCTGAAAAAAACATGTGAAACACCAGACATAGTGTCTAGTACAGAACAGGTGTTCAGTAATGTAAGCAACTGTAAACAAATTTATTACCACTTAGCAACTAACAAGTTATGGTGCTCAAATGTTTCTTTTTTTTATGTTTTGTTTTTTATTTAAATATTTCTTTTTATTGAATTTTAATCAACTTCTTCACAACCCTGTAACAAGTTATAGCAACTGTTACTATCCCCACTGCACAGTCAGCACAAAAGGCACAACGATAAAATTATTTTCCCAAGGTCATGCAGTGAGAGATTAAACTAAGGTCTCATAACTTCCCCACTATTTCATTATTCTTCCACCCCAAACTGTAACATTAATTGTAACATTATTTTAAGAATTAAAATATCTTTGGGTATTAAACATCTCTTTATTACATACAATAAAACAAGTTTTCCACCCACATTCGGATTATGACTTAGAAGCACATAAAAAAAGAGGAGAAAGTTGGGTCTAGTAGCACGTACCTGGAATCCTAGTACTCTGGGAGTCTGACACAGCGGGACTCTAAGTCTAAACCCAGCCTTAGCAAGACCTTTTCCCGAAAACAAAGGTAAAAAGGGCCGACAATGTAGCTCCCTGCAAAGCCCCTAGATTTAATCCCCAGGACCACAAGGGGGAGGAAAAAAAAGAATTGAGAACTGTCCCAAATTGGCAAATGCTAACTCTAGCTAGATTTTTTAGTTTTCTCCAACAAAGTCAGATATAAACAAGTAATTTCAAATTAGTTTTGTCTTAGCAACATACTTGTTTGACAAAGTATATCTGAACTGAAAAAAAACAAATGCAGCTCTTTCTCCCTTTATAGTCCTATTTCTGTATTGCATCCCTTCCTTTCAGCATTTATCATACCATGTTGTAGTATCCTAGCTCCTTAAGGATTCTGGCTATGTACAGATGAACATCCCGACCCTATCGAAAGCCTGGTACATGGTGAATGGCTCAATAACTGTTTATAACTAAACAGGTGAACAAATGAAGTCATTCTCCCAAAGGGGAGTTAGGAAAAGAGAAAATGGGCATATATGTTAGGGCTAATAAGAAAGTGAAAGAAACAAACCATTTTAAGGGTTTCATAAGGAAGAGAAACCTTTGCATGGAATCAAACAAGCCCTTGTATGGTTTTAAGTAACACTAGAGAAAAGACAAAAACCACAAGAGATGGGGAAGAAACAGTTTCAAGTTAAAAAAAAAAAAAAAAAACTCAAGAGTTAATGTGCTTATTTATTTATTTATTTTGGTATCAGGAATTGAACTCAGGACCTTGTGTTTGCCAGGCAGGCACTTACGCCACTGAGCTATATCCCTGTCCCTCAACGTGCTGATTTAGACTTGCAAAACCAAGTAGCAAATTCCTAAGAAACACTTCTTGGCCTAGAATATTTCAACAGTTTTTAGGGTATGGCTAACAAAAAAAACAATATACACACATGACCTGAAAAATCCTGCAGGCTTTGGCTAGACTGACAGGCAGTAAAAGGAAAGAACAGATCAAGCTAGAAATGAATCCCAAAAAATGCTGGGATCCTCCTGAATTTGCATACCAGAATGCAGTTTCTCTTTACTATTCTTGAATAAAAAACCCCAGTGTAACAACTGGTGGTAAATATGACTGCAGTGTATGATTCGTCCAACAAATATTTGAACGCCTGCTATTTGCAGGCACTATACTAAGGCACTGGGCTTAAAGCAATGAATTTCAACAAGCAAAACTTCCTGCTCTCAAGCAGCTTTCATTCTAGCGGTAAGAGATGTACGGAAGGGTGCATGGACGGATGGATGATGGCTGGAGTAGATGGGGACGGAACGCAATGGACTGTCAGGAATGTCAGAAAAAGAAGGAAGCAAACTGACAAGATGCTAGTTTTATCAGGCTCAGATCTTGAGCCGTGGATTTAGCTCAGTGGTGCACATCCTGTCTGGCAAGCGTGAGGTCCTGACGTTCGATGCCCAGTACAAAAAAAATCAATTTTTTTTAATTTAGAGATTATTAGTTGCTGCGATCAAACCCACGTAGGTAAGACCTTACATATTACCCCCTGTAAGATCAGATTGTTTAACGTAATGGTTCTTAAACTTTTACAAGCACCAGAATCTCTTGAAGGGCTCAATAAATCCGAAGTTTCAGGGCCCCAACCTCAATTTTCCACTTGTAGATCTGGGATGCGACCCATTAATCTGCTCACAAAGTCCCAGATTATGCTAACTCTGCAGATGCAATGACCACAACTCTGAGAACTGTTCAAACTCAAAAAAAATCTATCTCATGGGCTTTGATTGAGTCTTCATTCATACATTCTATCACTCAAATATTTACTCAAAGCTCCCAGAACTTTGACACTAAAACTCAGCATCAGGATCCTGTCCTCAAGAAACTGATAGGGTAACAGAAAAAGGCCCAAAACCAAATGTAATTGCAGAGTGCTCCAGAGAGCTGTAAGAGCGCCACAACACACACCAGAGGGTGGAAGAGCAAATCACTTCATGGTAAGAAAAGGAGGAGAGATTAAGGGGCTGCTTCCCAGAGGCTGAACCAAGACTTCTTCACAGGCAAGCAGGGGGCAGAAAGCAGGCATTCCAGGTAAACAAAGCAGCACATGACGCAAAAACAGAGATGAGAAAGTGGGTAGAAGGAGAACATAGAAAGGAAAGCTGCCAAGACAGGCAATGGTCTGATCGCCAAGAGTTTATTGCATGTGGATTCTGAAGTTAATCTTTTGACAATGAACAGTTAGGGGTAGGAAGCACTGATGTGATCAGGTTTTGTTTTACACAGATTATCCTGGATGTACAAGCGCCTTCCTTTGAGACAGTGCTTCCTCTTAGCCTGGCACAGGGCCTCAAAACTCATGTTCACTAAATATATATTGAATTGAACTGAATGAGCTTTTTATGGAGTGCCCTCTTACAGATGAGGGGCCATCACCTTCCCTGCAGGGTTCACTTTGGCCAGGACAAGACTCGTAAAACAGGTCCAGCAACCTCAATTATTGCACATGACTCTCTGTACAACTGCAGTCCCCCAGAGGGCCTTCATTGTTTACAGGTCTCCCTCACCCTCTAGACTTTGAGCCCTTGGAAGACAGAGAAAGAAGAAACTCTGGATCCTCACAACCCTTTGCAGGAAGATTGACCACAATAGCTCTCCAGTCTCCAGAATCGCTAGATAAAGGAATGACTGAATAAGCAAATTGACCAGGTAGACCCACGAGTACACACCAGTGGGTGACTTAGTTGTAAGGTCCGTGTTCCCAACATCTTTTTTGAGTAGTAGTTTCTAGGTGAGCGGCGGGGCGTTCCCAGTACCTGACTTAGGAATTGCACACAGAAACAAAACTGCCACAGTTGCAGGGGTAGAAAGCCCCCTGGGCCCCTGAAAATCCCCATGGAGAGAAGTCAGCTCTACCTGCGAGGAGGGCGGAGATGGACGGCGGCAAGGCCTGCACAGCAGGGAGGAGTCATCCGTGTAATTGTCAAAACTGAGGAGGTGAGCGCTACCTGGTGCGTTTCTGGGACACAAAAGCGAACTCTTGAAACTTTAAGGCTTGAAGTGACCTACTCAAGGTCATGGAGCAAATAAGTCACAAAGTAAGAGGGATGAGGCATCTGGTACCAGTGACGCCTGTTCTCTCCTGACAGAATTCAGGGCTCAGAGACAAATAAAACAAAATTAAAGGTTTTTCTAGGTAACAGTTCCTAAAACAAAGGCAAAACTAATGAATCTAAATTTTTACCGGTAATCACAGTACTTAAAGTAAAGCATACTAGAATTATCCAAAGGACTTAGCAAAAAAAGGTTCTGGTCCCAACACCAAAAGTACACCCAACATTTCTCAAGTGTTCTTGGAAACCCTCCCACTAGTATCTACTTCTGAAACACCAGACATAGCGAAGGACATAATAATCACGTCTTTTGAAATGGAGTGACATACAAGAGATGACCACGGTTCTCCCCATCTTTTACCTTCCCAAGCACGGCTATGTGGGGTGCGGGAATGGCCGCTCAAGTCAAGGGTTCCGGTCTTCTTTTGCAAAGAGTCGAACCCTCAAAGTGATTCCCCAAGCCTGGGTGGAGTCCTCGTTCCACGCCGCGTGAACCGCGCGCCGCGGTGCTAGGCTTCCTCGTTGCCGGCCCGGTTAGCGCCCCAAGACCGCGAAGTTCGGAGGGAAGTCGGTCCGCTCCGGTCCGGGTCGGGACTTGTCCGCCCTTCCGGCCCAGCCCGGCCCCTCGCGCGCCCCGCCCGCTCTCGGTCCCCGGCGCCCCGCGGCGCCCCGGACTTGCACTGGGGGCCTTTGTTGCCCGACCGGAGCGGCCGGCCTCGGGGCGGCGCCCGCCTCAGCTCACCTGGCGCCCCCGCCCTGCGCTCGGCTCCCCGCCGCCAGAAGGCACGGCCCGGCCCCGCACCACCCCGCCGCCCACCCCGCGCCCCGGCCCCGGCCCGCGGAGCCCGGGGAGCGCGCGGGAGGCCGACCCTCACCTTCCGCGCTCTCTCGGCGCGCTCGGCTCCTCCTCCTCCTCCCCGGTGGCGGCGGCCGGCCGGAGTGAGCGCGCGAGTGTGCGCGAGTGGCCGCTGCTCTCTCCTTCCCGGCGCGCTCGCGCCGGGGTCCCCTGGAGACCGCGGGCCCGCGAGGGAAGGGACGGCGAGGGCCGGGGAGCCGGGCGGCGCGGGGCTGAGCGCGGGGCTGCGAGCGGCTCGCCCGGGTGGGCTCCGGGGAAGAGGTGGGGAGTCGAGGGAGTCGGAGCCCGCGGGGGCTCTCAGGAGCGCGGCGCGCGACGACACGGTGAGAGTGACCGGACAGCTTCTGTGGAGGAGCACGGCCGAGCCTGGAGGCCAGGCGGCGGGAGGCAGGCAGCCGGCGAGGGGGCGGGGGCGTCCACTGTGCAGCCGGCACCTTCGGCTCCTGCTGCAGCGCAATTGTGCGCCGCCGGCTGCCTCGCCCACAGCCCCGCCCCTCCCCGGAGGCCGGGAGCCCTGCCCGCCCCGCCTCCCGCAGGTGGGGGGGCGGGGAGCGCCGGACAACCCTCCACGAGCGAGGCCAGCCCGGCCAGGGGAGGCTGGGCGCGCGATGACGTCATCAGCGCATGACGCAAGAAGCCGGGAATTACCCAGTTGTGCGTGACGTCATTGCATTCGAGTACCTGCTGCTCTCCACCTGCGTTCAGTCCCACGGCGGGCTGCTCTGAGGCGGCCTTTGTCCTAGCAGGTTTTTGGACGAGTTCTGGAAAACTTCGTGGCGTACTTGGGATCAAAAAAAGGCAGCTAACCCCTGGGCTTGGAGTCCTTTTCAAGTTACAAAGCATCACCGCGCTTAGCTCCTTGCCAAGAACTGCGCGTGAAAACTATCCAATCTCGTGCGATCTCAGATCCAGACATCTATTATTCTATTTGTTTTATTTGGGTAGGAGGGCGAGAAAGAAGTCATAAGGGAGAAGTTTGAACTGTCCTGAACTGACAGGGCAGTTCAAATTACCATGGAGGCTACTTTAAGCCCGAAGTCCAAAACTCCAAACCTGTACTTCCCGATACCTCGCAAATAGTATTTCTTGCCCTCCTATGTAATACCTCAAATTCCACATGTCCAAAACTGAAACAGCGCTACTGGCAAGGGTTTGGAATCAGATTACCTTGCTTCAAATCTCAGCTGTATGAATGTCAGTGACAGGATCTTACAATTTCTAAGTCATTTCTTCATACTAGTAGCTACTGTATTCTTAACTCTTCTTTCTAGTTGTTTTACCATAATAGCAACTGCAATTTAGCACGCATTAAGCCCTTTCAAATGTTGCCTATTACTTTTGACAATTTCTCCCAGACTTGTTACTCTTTTATCTTCTTTCCTGATCTCAGCCAATGGACTTTCATCTAGCAGCCCCTAAAGCGAGAAACCTAAATATAGATCGCCAAGTCTTCCTCTGTCAACATCCGTATTAGACTGGCCTGCAAGGCATGTAGCAGCTCCTACATTTTTTTAAGTCTTTGGCCTTCCCTTCTTTGACTACTACCACCTGGACAATCCGGACAAACTTCAGTTTCCCCAAATCAAATGTATTTCTCTCGCTCATCAGCAGAGTAATCTTTTAGATCCACAAACCTGATGATGTCCTTCCCTATTGAAGCACTTTTTGAAATGCTTTTACTGCTTTCAAGATAAAAGTCCAAACTCCTTAACTTGGCATTTTCTACCTAGCTGCCTGTACCAACCTTTGCAGCTTTATCTTATACTGTTATCTTTTGCTTCAGCAACACAGAAATACTACATACTTAGTATTCTTTTTTAAGTATTACTGCTTCGTTACTGAGCTCTTCCCTCCCTATCTGACTGGCCAATGCCTATTCATTCTATAAAGCTGGACTCCCATGTCACATTCACTTACTTATTCGACTAATATTTCTAATGTTTCCCAGAGCCTTAGAAAGGCTGTCATCCTATAGTACTTCTATGTCTTTTAAAGCATCTGGTAGAGGGTGTAGTAACTAACTGCACTTGTGTGTGACTCCATCCTTTCCTTGAGAACAAGTCATGTTCCTACCCATATCTCCAGCAACTAGAACAGTGCTTCTTGACATAGCAGTAAATCTGTTGTTAAATGATATCCAATAACTTCATAGGGCACCAAGTGCCACATAATGTTCTGAACACTTTACAAACACTGTCTTCTTAAATCTCTGAACAACTCTTTGAGGCAGGTGCTACTGTTCTTCCCTTCATCTTGTTGTCGAGGAAACTGAGGCACAGAGGAGTAAAGTAACTTAATTCAAGATCATAACCCAAGTAAATTGATTCTAATCTAGACCGTATTTGTGTGGTCTCTCTGGAAGGCATAATAATAAATAGTTCCTCCAAAATGTTCACATTTGAACGCTGAAAAACCTGAATATGGTACTTCCATGACAAAAAGGATGTGTGATTAAATTAAGGTTTTTTGAGATGAAGACTCCTCTGCTCTTGGGAGCAGACTTCTGAAGGTGGAGAAAGCAAGAAAACGCTTCCTTTGAAGCTCCAGAAAGGAACAGATCATGGCCAACACCTTGATTTTAGCCTACCAACATCCACTTCAGACTTCGGAAAATACAAATGCATATTGTTTTAAGCTACCACCAGTATGATAATTTGTTACACTATCCGCAGGAAACTAATGCAGTCTCCAGCTAAGGATAGGGCTGCTTTATGTTAGTAAATGGGAGAGGCATACTTGCTAGCATTTGGGTCCATCCAAATGTGTCCATCCCAAGTCTCAGAGTTTCATGCCCTACCAACAGGAAACTTGACTTTAGGATAAGAGAACATTCAGGACATTGAATTCTAGTGCCCTAACTACCACCATCTGGCCCTCACTGTCAGCACAGTCATCTGTCTACCTGCAGAAGGAGGGAAGTTTCTAAAAATTTTTCATGGAGGTCTTCTAGATTTCACACAGTGTCCTAAATTGATAGGGGACTGACCCAAGCCTGGAATTCTTTTTATTCAAGGCATTTAAGATTGTTAACAAAGTCCAGCCAACTCTATAAAATAATTGACACTGTTCTCGTGCCACTGAAGGTCTAGATCACACTTTCTCACTGTGTACGGGGTCTTTCCCAAGAGAATGGAAATTGGTACTTCAGTGAGCACAGGAATTTTAGATATTACAATGGTTTGTGGCCTCTGAAGTATAATACTATCTGACAAAAATCTTACTGGCATTTCATTTCTCTGGCGAGGCAGACAACATTTTTCCTCCCTGGAAGAGCAATAATGAGTAAAAGGTTGAGACTCACTATGCTAAGACAAATTTAATGTTGTCCTTTCACTTACACTTTACCAACAGATAAAGAGCCTTATTTTTTTGTCCTGGGGATTGAACCCAGGGCATTTGCGCTGAGCTACATCCCCAGGCCTTTTATATTTTGAGCCATCCAGCCTGGGCTTGAACTTGTGGTGAGCCTTTGTCATTATGATAGTACAGTATGTTGGAGGTTATTGCTACTCAACTGTCAACAGTGATGTCCTTGTTGCCATCCGACTGGTGACTTAGCTGCACAGCCCCATCCTGAGATGTAGGGTCACTCTTTTTTTAAATTTTATTTTAAAGAGAGTAGCAAACGAGAAACAAACAACAACAACAACAAAAGAACAATAGCAGCATACCAGCATCACAAACATAAACAAACCAAAGCAAGAATGTTTAAAGTGATACAGGGTTTCAAGACAAAATAATACGAATTAACAGTGGTTGTTATATTACATATCACTATCCTCAACTATGTTGCTCAGATTACCAGATATAAGAATGGAAGATTTTTTAAACCATTAAAGAGAATAAGAAAATAATTATTAGATAAAACATTAGAGATAATACAGAGTTTCACTAGACAAGATGGTAGGAATTCACCATGGTAATTCCATTGCATATTGTTACCTTCAAATCAGTTGCTCAGATTACCAGATATAAGCATGCAAAATTAGTCAGAACATAAAAAAATTTTAAGCATTTGCTATTCCCTTCAATATACCATCAGACATCAGCAATACAGTTATCACAGGTATTCATATATATTTATATTTTGCCTTCTTTCTTTTTTGTTCTTTCCCTCATCCCAGTCACTCCTTCCTTTGAGCAATTTCTTTCTCTTTCCTATCATGTATATTTTGAGTTTTACTAATTCTTTCAAGTTCCTACACCAAGAAGAGAATATGATGTTTACACATGTGGGTCCAGTTTATTTCCCTTATGAGTATGGTCTCTAGTTGCATCCATTTACTGTAGGGTCACTCTTGGAACACTCTTGTTACCTAAAGTTGGGTCTCTCAAAAATCAGAGCCTATGAGAAATACTTGGGAACAAGTTGTTCACTTAGAAATGATCCCAGAAAACAAAAATGAGACAGGAAAAAGAGAAAGCCAACGGAGAAAACGTTACTGAGGCTCTCACTTCCACCAGAACCTCTGAGGAGCCTGCACCATCCCTCCCAGAAAAGACCACCTGAAAGATGACAGCTTTTGTATTAGTCACTTTCCCATCACTGGGACAAAATGCCTGGTGCCCGTATGTTAAAGGAGATGAACTTATTTGGCTCTGGCTTAGAGTGGGTTTAGTCCATGGTTGTTTAGCTCCAAAGAATAGTGGAAAGGCCTGATAGAGGATAGCTGCTCACACCCACAGCAGCAGAAAGAGAGGGGAGGAACCAGGGACAAGAATATACCCTTCCAGGTCACACTGCCAGTGACCATGTATTTTGACCCGGCCACCCCTTTGAACACTTGAGATATGTGGGAAGACATTCTGGATGTAAACCATCACAGCTTTTACCCACTAGATTCCACTCCTCATTGGATGAGGATTGTCCCAGGACTATTGCCCCTGGACTTTGGAGCTTAGTTTGCAAGTGTGTGTAGCACGCTCCCACAGGTGCCAGAGAGACCCTGGGCAAACTACAGAAAGCTACGAGGTGGACATAAGGTAACACACTGGCACCCTGAGCATTGGAACTGTCCACTGCAGGCAGCTGCAGCTGAAATGACGCACAGACTAAGAGACGAGTACCCAAAGTATTGGCCATAAATGAGTTGTTTTACTTAGAGGTTCACCTAATAATCTAATTTTAGTAGATAACGCCAAACCCATTTTCCAAAAGAATTAAACTGATTTGTGTTCTTGCCAGCAGTGTATAAAAATTTCAGTTATTTACATCATCACCAGTACTTGATTTAATTGGTCTCTATTCCTTTCTCATTCTAGGTAATAAACAGTGATATTGTTTTCTCAGTTTAATTTGCATTCTTTTCTCCCATCACAAACAGGATTTTATCATTGTTAAAAATCTGAATTTTAAACAGACTCTTGGACTGGTGGTTGAAGTCCATCAGCTTGTTCAACTTTAACACCAGTCTCAATTCCAGTAGCTTTTCCAGAGATAACACCCTTCACCATGAAGTTTTCCCAATTCATACTTGGGTTTCTTCAGCATTTTTACTTTTCTAATGAAGATGTTATAAAGAGGAAAAATAGACTGCTAAGCCTTGTCAATGTCTTCCCCATGTTGTATGGAATCAATTTATTGACCACTTTATTCATGCCATTTGTGTGCACTTCTGAGGTCTTGATTTCCATAAGACTAGATTTGGTAAGCCTGTTGGTACTGAGCATAAGAAGTCTGTATCTGATTGTTGTGGTTTTTAGTTTAAAAAAAAAAACAGAGCAAAATAAATAATAATTAGAAATCTTAGCATCAACATGAGCTTCAATCATGGCCTGCCATCTTTTCACCTTGGACCACATTTTGTACAATCCATCCCAGAGAAGCTCACTGCAGAGTCTGTGCAAGTCCATATCAGAAAGCTGGAGGCTCTGTGTTGGAAGGCTGAAGAGTCAGAGCTAGAAGCCTGAAGAGTCTGAGCCTCAAAACTGAAGAATCTACACTGGACACTTAGGGACAGATTTCCAAAGGCATCAGTGAAGACTGGGACTCCTCCAAAGAAGCAGAAATAAGACTTTCTTTTGCATTCCCTGTTTATTCCACCAAAGCTATGAAGCTGCTGGTTGGTGCCACCCACATCTAGGATAGTTCTTCCCTCTACAGTAAGTCCATCCTCCATACACCCAGATCCGAGCTAAACCAATCGGCTAGGAATTTCTTATTCAAGTTGACACCATAGTTAACCATCAAAGTAAAGTTTTAATTTTCTAAATGCAACACCATCATTCTACACATAAGAAAGGCTTGCTTCAAACACACAGCCTTTGTGCCCACCCAGTGTGATTTTGGTTCCTGGAGTTCCAGTGAGGAGTGTTTTTCCAATTTTTTTTGTATTGAACAGAGCCGGTACCTTCACATCATAACAATCTTTCTTAGAAAATGGATCAGTCACTTTCCTCTTGGCTCCCCTTCTCCCACCTTTCATAAGGTGGTTTTTGTCCTCCGCCACGGTGCTGCTCAGAGAGCCAGAAAGGTAATTTGTATTCTTCTGATTACTAATGAGGCTGGGCACCTGTGCGTCAGTATACTGGTCTCTTGGGTTACTGTTGTGGAGTGTCTATCCAGGACTTTTGCTCAAATTTTAAAATCAGCTTTATTGAATCAATACAAGGTACATATAGTAACATAATACAATGCCCTCCTTTTAAGTGTTTTGCTGCATGAGTCCTGACAAATGTTTGTACCTTTGTAACCATTAACAAATCCCATCTGATCCAGGAAATTCCCTTATGCCTTTTGCAGTCAACCCCCAGCAATCAAAATAATCTACTTACCATAACTATAATTAATTTTGCCTGTTCTAGAATTTCATATAAACAAAATCATACAGTAAGTACTTCTTTGTGTCTGGTTTCTTTCTCCCTTTCCTCCTGCTTCCCCTTCCACACACTGTCATCTTTGCTCTTGAACTCCCAAATAAATTGTACACTACATTCTAAATGTACTTTTGATTTGCATTTCCCTCATGGCTAAACAGGTTGCACACTTTTTCATATACTTTCTACCCATTACACTAATTTTGAGAAGTGACTGTTCAATGCATTTGTCCATTTATTATTTGTATTATTCTTGTTTGTTTGGTGGTGTTTTTTGAGGGTTTTTTTATACATACTCTGGACATTAATCTTCTTTTGGATGAGCAGCGGGCAAGATTGTCCCCCATTCTATAAGCTGTCCCTTCACTTGGTTAATTGTTCCCTTTGCAGTGCAGCTTTAAATTTTAATGTAATCCTATTTATTGACTCTTGCTATTATTTTCTCTGCTAGTGCAGTTGTGTTGAGGAAGTCTTTGCCTGTGCCTAGGTGTCGAAGTGTTTCTCAGCTCAGCAACATGAAGGGAGTCAGTTCTGTTCTATTGCAAAGGGCAAAGCTGTTCGGTACCTCAGTATGGGAAGGACGAGAAGGACTCTCTCTTGCTCTGATTTTGCATGAGTGTTCATATTGCATGCAAGTATGTTGTTTGGTTTTTTCCACTAGAATATTATTCTCCATAAAGGCAAGAATTCTTAATTTTTTTTATTTTAAAGAGAAAAAAGAGAGAGACAAAAAAACTAATAAAAATGATACAGAATTTCCAAACGAGGTGGTAGGAAATTAGCAAGAATTCTTGCAGGCATAGCACCTGCCTGCCAAGCACAAGGTCCTGAGTTTGATTCCTGGTTCCCCAAAAGGAGAAAAGAATTCTTAATTTTTAGGCATCTTCTAAGACTCTTTCTTTTTTAACTGCTGGCTTCCCGGGAAATACAGCCTGTAAACATAATAGAAACAAGTTCCAGTGACTGGGCCCTAGGTGCATACTGCTCGTTAAAACACCAAGTTTGTGTGTGCTGCTGCCACACATGCCACACACACACATACAGCGGTAGCCTATCTTATCATGTTGGCTTCTAAGAACAGAATGGATGTGCTTGGTTAAATGTTGGCCGCCTTGACTTCTCTTTTACTTACCTTGATACAAACAAGAAGTGCCTGATTCTTCACTTTCTCCAGACAGGGGCATGGTTTGCTGACAGCTATCACGCCCCTCCCCCTTGACTCCCTTCCTTCCTCACTGGGCTCCAGAGAATGGACTGCAGCCGTTTTCCTCAGTGTCTCCCACCCCCGCAAGGGTTACCTTGTGGCTGCTCTCCAGGCTGCTCTGACAAGAGGTATGACTGGGCTGTCAGCTGCCGTGCCCCTCCCATGCTCCAGGCCACTCCAAGCTGCCACTTCTCTGCAGAAAGAGCAGGGGAAATGTTCAGGGAGGAATCCAGGACATTACTAACACCCTCCGAACCCAATAAACTGTGATTAACACAGGTAGCCCTCCTGAAGATTTCCCAATTACGGTCCTGGCATTTTTTTTTTGTAGACACAATAGCTCTCAATCAAACCTGTCTCCAAACAAGTCAATGAAACTTGTCTCCTGACATCATGCAGTACCGCCACATGACAGTTGCACCTGAGCCAGATGATGTCTACCCTGACTGAAAAATGCTTGAATTTAAACTAAGCTGTAAAGTTGAATTTGGACCGATCAGTAGGCTCAGTCTGGAAGACTTGAGTTTAGACCAATTTGGACTAATCACCAGCTCAAATCTGGACCAACCTGAAGCCTACATCTGTTATATAAGCAGGACTACCCTCAACTTCACGAGTTGGTCTAAGAGGGCTTCCTCTTATACGCTGATCACTATATCCTGCAGCACAGGCCTTGTTCAAATAAATCTTTACCCCTACGGTCCTGTAAATCTACTTGTGATTTATTTCTCAGATAGTGTGGGCTCAGAAGCTCTTATCAATCTACTTGAGACTTTTATCCTGAGTGTTGTGGACAGAGCAGTTGCTATAAACTCTATGCATTATTAGTCCTGAAAAGCTCTAGAGACCAGCAGCCAGTGAAGATCAAAGAGCAGCAGCAAATGACAGAAGGGACCAGTGGCTTTCAGCATTAGCTAAGGTCAACCAGTGGGGCCCAGAGCTATAACATCAAGGGCTTATCACCACTGTCACTGAAAGCCAAGGTCCACTAGCAAAGCTGCACTTTGCCAATTCGTGATTCCTATCTCAATCAAGCACAAGAACTCTCGACTGATTGGCAACAACCTGACATGTCACCGTCCTACATCAGCCAGCACTTCACTTCTCTACTTCCTTATCTGCCTCTGAAAGTGGCTGGAAGACTAAACACGTGTGTGAGATAAGCAAGCTGGGTTTTGCTGTGGTTTTTGTTGTTGCTTTTTGTTTGGTTTTTGATAAGTAAACTTTGACCTTAAGGGAGTAAAAGAAGTTTGCTAGCTTGGAAAAAGTAGTTACAATCAGCTCATAAAGACGAAAACCCATGAACACAGAATTCATACAACAGAGCTGAGTCTATGTAACTCAGAATCCTTAAAATGATCCTCCAACCCTTAGAAAGATTTGTAATTATCTCAGCCTCCCCCCGCCCCATTCCACAACTCATGAAAACCCAAAGCCCTCCTCAAGATTTCAGTTCTTTCCCAGCAGTCTTCTAGTTCCCTGCAACCTGGTCTCTGAACTTATTAGCACTCCACGTCTTCCTCTGCACTGCAGCGTGGATCCAGATTCAAAACATAACTCCTTCAGTTGTCACCAAAAACCCACTCGTGCAGAGCAGGTGTCTCATGAGTAGAATTTGCTGAGAATCTGAGGGATGAAGGAGAAATTCAGGAAGGATCACATCATAGCAAACAATTCCAAATAGAAAGATCACGTGCACCACAGGACGCTTCCCTGGTCCTATAACCATCATGTTGCTTCCTCTTTCTTTCTTCTCTTTTTGTTCTTTTCCCTGAGTGGGTCTCTTTTCTCTGTGTCTGCCCAACACTCATTGAATTTATATGCCTCTTCTCCGGCAATAAGCAACAGTTTTCTTTTGGCCTTTTTTACCCTTTCACTCAAGTGACCTGGGCAGGGCTGACCCCATGCTGTTCCCATGTCCTAACTGAGCGGCCAAGCCCAGACCATCAAGGAGTCTCATCCCTGTGGTCACTCTGTGTTCAGGGAGAGACTTGTAAGGACTGTTGATGACTGAAGGACTCCTAGTCCTGAGGTCACTGGTAGGAAGGTCACATTGCTAGCAGCCATCTTTGCCACCATATGTACACAGGGCCTACTCAAGAGTGAATTACAAGCCAGGCTTTATGGTGCATTTCTGAATGCTAGCACTTTGAGAGGCTGTGGCAAGAAGGTCTCAAGTTTTAGCCCAGCCTGGTCAACTTAGCAAGATCCGGTCTCAAAAGAGAGAGAGACAGAGACAGAAGCAGAGCTAGAGATAGAGAGAGGGAGAGAGATGGAGACAGAGACAGAGGGAAAGAAAGAAAGAAAGAAAGAAGAGAAAGAAAAAGAAAGAGAAAATATAAGTCATTCAGTGTGAAGGCCTGGATTTCATATCCAGGACTGGGAGAAAGAAAAAGAAGAGAAGACAAAAGAAAAAGAGAGAGTGGAAAAGGGAATCATAAAGGAAAATCAAAGTATGGAAAGCGCTCAGGAGGCTGAGGTAGAACAATCAGCTGAATCCAGGAGTTCAAGAACAGACCGGGCAATATAAAGAGATCCGATCCTGTAGAGAGAAAGTTCAGATAAGATGGACAAAGCTTGAATCTTTGAATCCAAGCATGTCCAGCTAGATGCCTGTGTTGGTGGTGGTGGTGGTAGTGTTTTTGTCTTTAACCAGACTGTTAAGTTTTTCACATTTGAGGTTGTGAGAGCCCTGAGCAATACTCTCTTCCTTTCTCCTCCTTTTCAGAAACAATAAATGAAACTCTTCTCTTTGCTTTATGCAAAGCAGATTCCCTTCTTTGAGCTGGGCATGTGCTGACATCTGAGCCTATTGGTCACTTCAAAATGTTTTCACAAAGATAATTCTCTTCTGATGACATGTATTGGTGCCTACCATTAAGATAAGCTCTTTCTCACTTTGTCCCCTAAAATGGTTTTGTTTGTTCTGTTTTTGAGACAGGGTTTTGCTATGCAGTCCAAGTTGGCCTCCAACTCACAGTGTTGTCTAGGCTGGCCTTGAAATCGTGGTGATCCTCCTGCCTCAGTCTCCTGACTACTATAGATGTGTGTCACCATGCCTGGATATTGCTTTTCAGTTTTTGATCAAGACATATTTATTTAGAAACAATAAGCCAGGCAACAGGCATATAGGAGGCTAAAACAATCTGCTGATAATTTTCCCAAGTCATTAAAAAGATTTTGTAAATGTCTATTATTTTTAACCATCACAGAATACACACTCACACAGTTTTGAAACTAATCCCTCATAGTTGAAAGTTGAGTTTGTTGCCAAGTTTTATGAATAATGACAGACACATAATGCTGTCTAAATCTCTCACCATTTCCCTAAGACAGTTTCTCAGAAGTAGCATTTCTGGAGGAACTTCACATTTTACCATTTTAAAAATACAAACAGAAATTTACCAATCGTGGCCATCGCACCGTTTATCCACTCTGAGGCCACATAGCTGAAAGAGATACGGCCTACAGACCCTTCAGGTGGTAAAGAATCATAACCATTGCTGTTCCCTCTGTGTGTCCCCTCTTTGCTGCCCACAAGGAGCTGCTACTGACCAACAGCTGCCTTACTCCACCACACAGCCGCTGGTCAACCCCAGAGACCTAGCAAGGCCAGCGCAATGCATACAACTACAGGCATTGTTTGAAAAGAATGTGTTTGGGACAGGGATGGTGGTGCATGCCTGTCATCCCAGTGCTCAGGAGACTGAGACAGGAGGATCACTATGAGATCAAGGCCAGCCTAGGCTATGTAGCAAGTTTGAGGCCAGCCTGAACTATATGGTGAGACCCTGTCTCAAAAAAAAAAAAAAAAAGGAATGTATTCAGGGTGAACTTGAAAGGGAGAGATTCCAAGATAAGAAAATTAGGGCTAACCACGACCAAATTTTCTTTTAAAAGCTCTTTTTGGAACTTTGCCTTATTTTCCTTAATAAGCATGTTGTGATTTATAGTGGAAAAAGTTAACTTATTGGAAAAAATAGTAATAACATGAATTTCTCAAATTTGGTAGAAGGCTGGAACTAATCCTCTGGCTCCTGGAAAAGCAGCTGTGAGTTATGTAGGTTGGTAATGCTTGCTACAAATCCTTGGCTGACGCAGAAAGATGCATATGTACTTCAGTCAGCAAGGAAGGGGAGACTCCTGTGAGGGACACCATAAAGGGCAATCAGTGACTGTCTTCCAGATCGGGAAGGGAATTCTAAACTGCCGAGTATGACACCAAGGACAGAGTCTGATACCAGTCAGTGGGAGCCAATGTCCAAGAGACAGATTTTTGACTCATTGTCAGAATTTCTTAACGGGTAGAATGGTCCATGGATAAAATCAGCCGCTCCAGGATGTGAGATCTACCTGTCTCACAAAGTGTTAAAACACACGCTGCAAGCCAGTTGTCCCACATGGGATGGAGGGGATTCAGTGCCAGATAGCAGTTCTCAAATTACTTGATCTCAGGACTCCTTTACACTAATAAAAGTTATTATGAACCCCAAAGAACACTGCTTGCATGGCTTATGTCTATCAGCATTTACCATATTAGAAATTAAAGCAAACAATGTCTGTAATCCCAGCTACTCAGGAGGCTGAGGTGGGAGGATTGAAAGTTGGAGGCCAGCCTGGCCAATTTAGCAAGACCTAGTCTCAAACAATAAAAACGCACTGGAGATGTAGCTCAGTGCAAGGTCTTGGGCTCAATCTCCAGTGTGTGTGTGTGGGGGGGAGGGTGATAAAATGGAAAAGTTTTAGTATTATTGATTTATTTTATACTCATAAGTGAAATAAATCAGACTCACATGTGTAAACATCATATTGTCTCCCTGATGTGAGAAACTGAAAGAGTAAATAAGGACCAAAATGTACAACAGATATTGTGAAATGGGAAGAAATTATTCAAAAGGAAAGAGGAACCAGGGTGGGGGAAAGGAGAAAGGAAGAAAGGGAAAAGGGAAAACAATACAAGATAGTTGTTTATATTACTAGTTTCTCTTAGTTCACTGAAAAGAAAGTTTGTGCTAATATCATTTGGAGAATCTTTTATGCCCGTGTCTTCCACTCTGAGTAACTACTTTGAAGATAAGAGTACGCAATGTTTTAACTATGGTTATTCTCCTAGTATTTTGTTATGAAATTTTGTTTTATTTTTTTCATAGAATAAAAAAACCCGAATAAATCTGTATCCATTAATATTAACATATTATAAAATATAAACAGTTTCAAAATATAATATTGCAAAAAAATCACTGCGAAAAGTAATTTTAGTCATATTTTATAATCTTTTTCCTACCTGGATGAATAGAAGAAGGCTAGATTCTCCTATTTACTTCTACATTCAGTCTGCTACAAGATTGTCTTTGGGCTGAAGTATAAAAGTATAAAACAGTCTACCCTCTTATGCATCGCTGGAAAAGGGAGAAGTATTTTAATTACTTTTCAGATAAGTGTGGATATTTTTCCTCGGCACTTTACTAAAACTCTGTGCGAGAGTTTCTTACAGGTTGAATGCAAAAAGAAATCTGAAACCCCACCCATGAACATTCCATACTCTGTATGCATGTGTGAGGATTTCTTAGTATTTTCATGAAAACAGATTCAACTCCACGGGCATGCTAAAGAGGTTTTGGGGATCTCCATAGGTTCTTAGCTCTCACTTCAGGATTACTGAGGTTGGGTTTACCCAAGCAGTGAGCAGCTGCTGGATGAAGCGCCTAGAGGAAAGTGACAATAGTACAGATCCTACTTCCAAGGAGGTCACGGTTTGATCACACTGGCAAGTGTTTATCATTATTCAGGTTCTATATCAGTGTTCTATATACATTGCTTCACTTAATCCTGAACCATCCTTAAAGAAATTCCTCTATTTTTACAGATGAAGAAACAGAAGCTTAGAGAGCTTAGATTCTTTGTGCCAGATCCCGTAGCCTGACAGCCTGGGAGAGCAGGATTAGAAGCCCTAGGCTAGAACTGCTTCTTAATTCATATTTCAAATGTAGTTTTATTGTAGTAAAATATACGCAATATAAAATTAACCATTTTCAGTGTATTAGCCAGTGGCACTAAGCACATTCACGGTGTGCTGTGATGTTGTTATTATCCATCTCCAGAACTTTTTTATCTTCCCACGTTGAAACTAGGTAACCATGAAACAAGAGCGCTCCCCGCCCTGCCCTGCCTTCCCATAATCACTGTTCCTTCCTTCTCTACGACTTTCCTACCTGGAGCCTTCTATAAGTGCAGTCCCATACGATTCATCCTTTTCTAACTGGCTGGCTTCATAGAATAGCCTCAACTTTCATCCATGTTGGAGCACGTGTTGGAATTTCCCTCCTTTGGGGCTGAATAACATTCTGTCGTATGCACAGGCCACATTTTGTCTATTTATTCTGTTGATGGGGGCATCTAGGTATGTTTTAAACCAAGTAACCAGAAGTGTGAAAAGTGATGTGATGGAAGCGCAGGTTCTGAGAGCAGAGAGGAAAAAGCAGCCCAACCTGGGACGGGACCACTGGGACTGAGGATGGGTGGGAGGTGCCCTGGACAAAGGCAGCAGGACCGGAGCTCCAGCGCTGTGGCCTAGAGCATGACAGACAAGTGCAGCTAGTCAGCAGGGCTCTATGCCAGGTACGGGTGGAAAGAGGCACAGAGGGAGGTTACAGAGGCAAGGGCAAGTTACGATGAAGAACACTTACGATGGGTCAGGCCCTGTGTTAATCCCTGTGCACATTTTTAGCTCATTTAAACATGACAGCAACCCTTGAAGGGAGAAAACACAGCCTTTCTAGAGTGTGTTCTGAAGGCCACACAGTAGTGCTAGTGCTAGTGTTTTGCATGAAGTAACACAGTTAATCCCAGCCACAGCATGAACTTGGAACTATTGTCCCCATTTTACAGGTAGGAAAGTAATGCATGGAAAGGATAAAAAATGTGCCCAAGCTCATGATAGAAAGTTGGGGCTTCAGCTCAGGTTTCAGTAGCTATGCTTGTCACCACTACACCTCAGAACTGAGGACAAGATGAGGAATTTCGACTTTTATGAGATAGGACCATTAGATAGGTTTAGACAGAAAGTAACCGGTTCTGGTTTGCATTTGTAATCTTGCTAGCCACTGTATGTACACAAAATGTGTGATTACCTTTGGGATGGACAATGCCAATCTCTAAAGTATTCCATGGGAATTAGATGTGATCATGCCTAGGCAGCCTATAAAATGAATGTTTATTGACTACCTAGCTTGGATTCAATGCCAAAACAATTTAGTCCTTACATGGAAGTCATTATCCCCTTGTGACAGGATCTCTTGATGCACTGGAGGAGAGTACAGGATGCAACAGTGATGTGCTAATAAATGTGTTTTCTGAGAAGAAAAATCCCTGAGTGGTAGCATTTGTCAATTCCTGTGGAACAAATACTTCCACTATAACTGATAACGAGCTATCAGCACTTTAACAATTGACACACAAAAATCCCTAAGAATTCAGCACCGGACTGTCCAACATTGATATGAACCACTTCCAGCACGCCACAGAACAACTCATTCACAGATCCTAAAGCTCAGAGCAGCTAAGAATCTTGTTCAGCATCTCATACTGGGTAAATTGGGATTTTTAGACCCCCCTTTTCTGATGCTAATTTCCTATGCTTTTCCAGCTATGTAAAAGGTTCTTTAAAAATTACCTGCCGAAGATGGCGACCGGGTAGGCAGCAGAGAGAGAACCTCCCAGAGGATTACCACCCAAACAATGAAATATAGCAATATGAAGACAGAAATGAGGACTTCCGGGAAGAAGACGACCAGCCGAGAGAACGAGTGCGGAGGGAAGAACGGCTTCAGCTCCTGAACCCGACAGAGAACGCGCTACTGGGACAAACTGCGCCAAACCGGGCAGCGCTCCGGGATCCTGCTCAGAACCCCACCCCCGCA